>MEIZ01000292.1:40629-57488 GCA_001723225.1 Globodera ellingtonae | reverse complement strand
GTCAGCACAGCAATTGGCCGCCGCCGCAGCGGTGACCACCTCCAATTTGATGATGCCGTCGCCGTCGCTGCCCAATCTGCCGATGACCTCCACGCTCGGCCTGAAGTGCGGTGGTGGGACGGACAGAGGCGGCGCGTCGGGGACAGAAACTGGCAGCAGCACCACCAGCGCAGCAGGAACTCAACAGCAGGACGTGCTCAACTTGTTGATGCAGAACCCGTTCATGCACTTCCTGTCCATGCCGTCACTGTTGAGGAGCGCTCAGCTGCTGCCGTCCAACTCGATGTTCGACCCGCCCCAGCAACAAATGGTCGAGGCAACTCAAAATGTCTCAGGTTTTGACTACACCCCCCCCCCCCCGGCGTTCTTTCATCACATAAAAATGCGCGTTTAGGTGGTGCCCCAACGCCGGGGGCGGCGCATTTGCAACGGACGGTTCGTTTCGACAATCGCAGCACGCCGATGTCCATTGGTTATCCGAGTCTGTTGAAGCAGCAACTGCGCGATTTGGTGCTTCGTCGCAAGTCGCTGGTCCGAGAGGAGCCCGAGGACGACACAATGATGGACTTCAGCAACAATCGGACAGCCCAACCGGGCAACGAGTCACTGCTGGTCAGCAACCAGCTCAAGTCTGGTAAGGATGGGGAGGCCCAGAGTTTCTGTTAAACGCCGCCGCCAAATTCCCCCAAGGCATTGCCTACGACCCGTCGATGGCCAAACACCAGTGTTTATGTGCCGAGAACAGCAACCACGTCGAGCACAGCGGCCGCGTGCAGTCCATTTGGGCCCGTCTCGTCGAGAAAGGGCTGGCCGCTGTCTGTGAACGCGTCACGTAAACAGAAACAGAACCTTTTGGCCCACAATAAAATGCCATGTTTTTAGAGTTCGGAAGGCTCCGCTGGAGCTGCTCCGACTTGTCCACTCGCCCACTTATGTGACCTTTTTTGCGGTTTCGCCCACCGCCTGCCTCAAAATGGACCCGGCGGAATTGCCTCTGAAAAGTTTTGTGCAGGTGAACCAACCAACTTTAAACAGTTTATTACCCTTTTTGCAGTTGCCCTGCGGTGGCATCGGCGTGGACTCGGACACGTACTTCAACGATGCGAGCACCCAAACGGCAGCCAAAATGGCTGTTGGAAGTTTGGTTGAACTGTGCTGCCAAGTGGTTGAGGGCAAACTGCGAAACGGCGTGAGAAAATGGGGGGGGGCTTTGTTTAGTTTACTTAACTTTGACCAGAGAATAAATTCGCCATTTCCAAAAATATTTCAAAATTTAAAAATAAAAGAAAATTTGATACTTTCTGGAAAGACCTCGACAGTCATTCATTTACCTTCACCCACCACTTTTCGGGGTTGTGTTATGCCAATTGTTTAGTTTTTGATCAAAAGAATTTTTTTAGCATTTTTTTGGTTTTCATTGTGATTGATTATCTTTCTAATTTTGTCGGTCTGTCAAAAGTGTTATTTTTCATTTTTTAATATTTTTATGAGATTTTCTATTTTGTTTCATTTCATAAATCTAAATCGACATTCTAATTTGAGCTGTCCGATTCGAACTATTGAAATCGTTGGCAAATTTTTGCAATGAATGTCCTTATCATTTGATAACATTAAAATAACAATTTATGCATTGTAGCAGTTAAGGATGAACTTCAGCATTTAACAATGGACAATTGATTTGATGGGTTAACAGTTTGGGTAACCAATTAGTGCAAAATGTTTTTGCGTTAAATTTTGGTCGGCTTTTATTCCCACAAAAGCGTTTCGGTTTCTCTGTTGCGCGGCTTCAATTTTTGCCGAGTTCGATTTGTTGCGGCACACTGCTGAAAAAGCGTGCCGCCTCYTCGATGGCTTTTTCGTCGGTGTTCGGCTTCAGACTRTCCTTCAGCTCCGGGCTCAGCTTCTCCTCCAAATCCTTTACGCGCTCCACCTTTTGTTTGGGCGTCTTTGTCTCGTCCGTCAGCGTGTCAAAAATCTGTTTCATGGCCATCTTCGCCTCGACTGGCACCTCCGAGTACGAGACAATTTTGTCCAATGCTTTGTCCACCGTTTTTCCCGCCTCGTCGATCGCTTTTTTGAGCTTTTCCTTAAGCCAACCATCAAAAACCGCTCAGTTCAAAGGCTTCTTTCTCTGTTTGCAAACCTTGACAATTTCGCCCTGTTTGCCGGCAGCCTCCAACAGCACGCGTTGCTGAGCCGCCTCGCTCAGCTCGTGGAAACCCTCCGTCTCCGTCGCCTTCTTCAACTCCGTCGTCGACTTCTCCACCAGTGCGCCCACATCGCTCGGCAAAATGTTTTCGAGCAACGCCGCCGGCGTGTCGCGTTGTTTGCGTGCAGGCGTAGTGCACGCTTTGGTGCGCAACACCTTCAAAACCATTTTAAGAGCCTCTGATGATTTCAAAGACAGCCTCAAAATGTWTTYAACTCAAATCCTTCTCTTTTACCTTGCAGCCTTTGTCGGTGGCTTCCTTTGCGAGTTTGATGCCACTCCAGATCGTGCCGAAAGTGGAACGGCGACTGCGAATTATGGCTGGTCGATCAGGACGCTCCTTTCCCCTGCTTTTGTCATCTTTGGCAAGTGCAGCCACCACAACAATGGACAACAGCAGAAAAGATGAAAGGCGCAGCATTTTGGTCGGTGTTGGAAGGGCTATCGGAAGACGAAACTGATGGAACTGATGCATTTGATGCCAATGGTCAACCCTTTTATAGGCCAAAAAAAGCTTGTTTTTCGTTTTGCTGTTTAAAAATGAATCGGTATGAAGAGCTTCTCAAGGTCGTTTCGGGCATTGTTGGCATTGCCGTTAGCGTTGATTATTAATTGCTGCGAACGCGCATACGGCGGGGGGGGGAAGGTCATCGATGGAAGCGTAACGGAGAAATTGTTGATTTGGGTGAATGTCATAAAAACATTCACTTTTGTTAAGGTTATCGGGGATTAAAATCGGGGACAAAGAGTGTCGGGGTCTGTCGGGGATCGGGGAATGGGGCGGGGGCGGGCGAAAAAGCCAAAAAATGGGTTATTTCAATTAACGGCCGTTCTATCCGCCGTTCCACCACCACCACACACATTGCGCTGCGAAAAAGATCACTTCTTTGTCTTTGAACGCCATTTTTAACGAGCCGTACAAATCATAACAAAATTAGTGTAAAGAATAACAGACATTAGCGATTTGTTTATAATTTTGTTAATGAATGTGAGTTTTGGAATTAATTACGAATTTGTTTGGACTAAAAGCCCCCAAAAGGTGCCACTAAAAGATTGACATCATAATAACAAATGTAAACTAAAAAGTTTTTCAGCTTTTCAGTTTTTTTCAAATTACGGATCTTCTAAAATTTTTATTCAAAATTTAAATTGTAACTGCTCAAATTTCAATTTTTCCCAAAGCTTGATTTTATTCGCTTTATTTAACAACATAAATCAAATTGAATAATTAAGCATATCAGCCAGCAGCTCCATTTATCCTAAACATTTTTAATATTTCTTCGTCTGGTCACTTGTCCAAACGCGACACCGCTCATTCGGATTCATCGGTAGGCTATTTGGACAATTGAAATCTCGCGAAAATTCGTAAATATCCTGAAAAAATTGGTTTCAATTGCTTTTTTTGAATAATATAAATTAACATTTTTGAAATATGTACAAATATCATAAAAATAATATGTTTAATAGCGACGATTCAACCAACCAACCGACCTGCACCACTTGATTAACACGGCATTCACTTGGAGAGTGCGGATCATTACTCAACTGCCAGGCTAATTTGGCTTCATCAAATGCTTCACACCTATTCATTACTTTGTGTCATTTAAAAAAAGGGTTTTTGAACCTATGCATTTAATTAAGCTTAATAAAAATATAAATTAGTACTTAATTAACTAGATTAAACAGTTTACTAATTATATATTGTTGTCAGACCAGTTCTGGCCGTAAGAGATCCAAAAAATTTGATTTGGCGAATATTGTTCCAATCCTGGAAGGCGATCCTCCTCAACTCCGGCTCGAGTGCGTTCAATATATTTTCGATACGCCCTGTAAGCCGCTTGCAGCCCTGAAAAGCATAGAACTAATTAATTAATGAAGTAAATTATTAAATTCTTAAAATTATTCAAAAAGAAATTTCTTTAAGTCTTTTTTTCTCAGTGAACATGCCGAATACATTTAGTGCCGTTCAAAATTATTCACAGGTAAATTACGTTAGGTTTATTTGGAGCTAAGTGATTTATCATTTAAAAAAGCTCATTATAACTAAAACTGCAATAATCAATTTAAGCATTTTTTATTGCATCTTTTTGAGTTGATCGCTTAGAAATTAAGAAAATGTACAAAACTTTTTGGTTTGGTTTGTCCGGTTTCTTTTTTCTACGGGCAGAGTAAATTGAATTGAATGGCACCAAATTTTGTTTATTTTTTACCCGCCAAATCAGCTATATTTTCGCCCTGAGTCCGTTCACCATTTGTGCAGCTGAAAATAATTCATTATTACAAATATAATTAGAAACAATATTAATTCATTTCCTAACATTTGAATGACTAATTAGTAATTACCGTATATTTCCCCGTTTGAGTGGGCAACATTGGCGCGAATACTGATGGATTACACACTGTGCCATTTGTGCAAAGCCCAGGGACGAGTTTTGGTCGAGCAGTCCGCATTTGTCCCATGTGCAGCCCGTCAGTTGCCCGTCCGGACCAAATTGAATGCCTTAAAAACATTAAATTCCTTAATTCAAAATTGTACGCACTTAAAAATTAAATATCGGTACATCAAACAGAACACATTTGATTTGCTTTACCGGTATCATCAAAGCCATGCGACAATTCGTGTCCGATGGTTGATGCTTGACCAGCAAAATTGTAAGATTTGGGGAAATCGTGGCTTAAATTAAAAATCCATTTTATAAATAATTTCTAATCATTCAAAAAGGAAATTTATGACGGCACTAACCGGTACGAAGGCGGGTTAAAAGCTGCATAATTTATTGTCAGCGAATTTGTTTCTGGTAGGTAAAAGGCATTTACCTAAAATTGGTTAAAAAATTAAATGAATATTTTTATTTTGCAACAAAAATCGTAAATTCTGTTTACCACAGTTGGAGATTCAGGAAAGTCGGCGCTGATTACATCTTTGTGGGCTTCCATCAYAAATAAAACTGTTTCGAACCAACATTTTTGTTTCGAACGTAAAAATTRATCTTTAATTTGACAAATAATTTTATYTTTTATGCTTAAATTYCCTAATATTTTGTGATGTTCATCCAATTTGGTGGCATTTTTGAAGTCACCAAATATCTCCGCAGGCCATCCGAATTTCTTTTGAAGCGCGGATACTGTAATTTAAATTTAAATAAATTTTAGTTTTAATTTAATTTAATTTGTTTTTTTTTTGCCTTTGTCGTGCACTTTTTTCTTGCCCTCCGCGCTAATCCAACCCACGGAATCGACCATTTCCAGAAACGATTCGACCACTAAATCCGTTTGCATTTCGGCATCTTTGATGCTCGCCAATCGTTCCTTTTTCGGAATGCTTTTGACGTAAATATAACCTGAGGGTTTAATTTATTTATTTAGTTTATTAATTTTAATACAATTGGTCTTTAAATATAAAAAAATTGACCTGTTCCCAACGGAATTAAACTATTCATCAAAACGACGCATCGTCGCCGTCCATTGTCGGGTCGAGTGAAGGAACTTTCACTTAAAATAGTCCGTTTCTCCAATTTCGGATGGAATTTCAATAAATTTGGTATAGGTGCGTAAGCAAAAAACTCATCAAGATTCTGCAACAACAAAAAAATGTGATCAAAAACAATTCTGTAAAATGCACAAATTATTATAAATGAATAATTCTTTTCACCTGAAATATTTTAAGTGCAATAAAATTGACAAGCGTTTGCTGGGACCATTCGTCGCCAGCAAATACAGTAGAAACAAATGCAATGTACTGTGGTTGGTGGACGTTTGCCGTGTCGACACTACTGTAAGTGCCATTCGGCGATCCCGAAAGGCTCTTCAAATATGAATACCATTGCACCGAAGGATATGTTTTTGTAAATGCATCAAAGGAATACTGAAACAAAAGATTGTTTTAAATTTTAATTTAAACATAATTTAATGATTAATTTGTGCAAAAATTCGGTTCCAATAAATATTAAAAATTAAAAACGCACATAATTGTTTTGCAATTTCATGTTTTTTCCCAACTCTTCCGGCACCAATGCCATTGCCAATTGCACTTCGAATTGGACAGCTCTGGTGATTGAATGGACCAAATGGGCCTCGTCGACGGGAAAACCGGTCACGGAGGCAAAAGTTCGTAAGGCATCGATCAGTTTTTTACGGTAATTGTCGAGTTCGGCAATAAATTGTGGGTTTACCAATAAATCTCGACCACGGCCCAACTCGGGTTGATTAAGTTCAAAAAGGTTATTGTCCATGTCAATTTCAGAAGAAAAAAAGGTTGAAATCTGCGAGAAAAAAATAATGGCACTTTTCGGTTTTGTGCCTACACCTCAAAATTTTAAAAAAGCTCAACAAAGGGGGCGCTGACCTAAAGTTCGTTAGGCTTAGGCCTAAGCCTAAGCCAAAGCCTAACGAAGCCCAAGCGAGGGTGGCTTAGGCCTAAGCCTAACAAACTCTATAAAAGCAGTTTTGGGTGATTAATGGTGAAAAAATAAATCAAAAATCATAGCTTTTCAAAGTCTTAGATGTGGTCGGATCTTAAAAATATTGTCAGATTCATGATCAGCACCCTTTAAACCCGCATATATGATGTTTTCAACGCCCTTGACCTTTTTTAAAATTTTGAGGTTTAGAGCACAAAATCGAAAAGTACCAAAATAATAATTGAAATTACGGTTTGGTTCTTTATAAAAGTTTTTGATTAATTTTAATCAAATTCAACTTACTTTATATTTGCTTTCCAACTCGCCGACAATCTCCCAAAATTTATTCCAATTCAAAGGCCTCCATTTTCCCGGTTTCATCATCGCTGGCATTCCGCCCATTGGTTCAAAAAATTTGTGAATTATTTTTGAGAACACTTCCCGCACATCCGCAGCATCGTGGGCCGAGACACAAAGGTCGTAAGCCTAAAATATGTTGCCTATTTATATATATTTTTAAGTCCATTTTAAATTGCCACTTTTTTAACCGCTCGTTCGGTCATTGATAAAGTTTCGTTTGCCCGAAATGTTTCAATCTTTCTTTGCACGGAATCCATAATGCGTTGTTGAAGAGCCGCCATTGGGAAGTTTTTGATGCCATTTTTGCATGCGAAGGCGTAGAAATCTTGGCACGGATTGACGGAAGGGTCAAGCGCGGCCCTCAACTGTTTGGCCGCATCCTGCAAAGTTTTACATTTAAACATTTGCACTTTACGATTGTATATTTATTATGTATTAAGGGATAGGCAAAATGGTAGCCCCGCGGGCGGGAAATCGAATCAACGAGCCTTGGCGCGACGGTCAGCTTCACAACAAAGCGCCAATAAATGCCTCTGAGCTACCGGGACGTCCCACAAGCCGTCCCTTTTAAGCCTTTTGTGCCCCTGCCCCTGAGGCGTTTTAGCCGTCCAGCCATCGGGGACACTTTTCTTCTTTACAATTTTCACAAAAAACTTTTGTATAAAACTCAAAAAATTGTTCCCCGGAAGTTATTACGATTTAATTGTTTTCATCTGCACTAATTGTTGCACATTTATAAAAACTCAAAAAAATTGTTTCCCGGAAGTTATTACGATTTAATTGTTTCATCTGCACTAATAGTTGCACATGTAATTGAGAGTAATAATAATTATAAATTCATAAAAATAATTATTTGTCAATTTACTTTAAATCCGCGTGAAATTCCGTTTGTTTTGGAGCAATAATTCAAAGTTATAAAAAGAATAAAAATGGGAAGAATGCTTTTCATAAAAGTCATTTCTATAAAATAATAAATATAAAATATAAAATAACTATAAAATGAAATAACAATAAAATAAGGGAACATTTCTCCAAATGAAAAATGTTTCCTTATTTGCGTGCTTTTATCTGAAAGTTCGGACAAAAGAATATATTCTTTCTTTAACAAAATGGAAGGAAATTCTTTTAACGTCGTCAGACAGACATAATACGAATAATAGGAAATGTAAAAATATATAAAATTAAATTTACAAAAAATTATTTCGATAATATAAAAATGTTTTACATTCAACAATATTTATTTTTTCCCCTTTTGAAATTTTCTCTTTTGGCAATTTACATAAAAAAAAATGTTTTATTACGTCTGAACGAATAATGAGTCAAATTGTCCTTTAACTCGTCTGGAGCTTTCGAATGAGTTTAAAATCGTCAGAATTGGTTAAAGTTGAAGCAGATTATTGGTATTCGAACCGGTCTGGATTCCGCTTGGTTGCCTAAATACGAAACAAATTTATTGAAAACATTTTCAGTCTACAATTTAATCTCAATGGCGCTGTCAACACCAGATATTCCCGGAACGATGGAATAAATGTGTTCATCCATCCTAAATTTTCTTAAATCTGACACACAATTTGGCACTTAATAAAGTCTTT
Source organism: Globodera ellingtonae (assembly GCA_001723225.1). Classification (NCBI taxonomy): domain Eukaryota; kingdom Metazoa; phylum Nematoda; class Chromadorea; order Rhabditida; family Heteroderidae; genus Globodera; species Globodera ellingtonae. The sequence goes on along the minus strand of MEIZ01000292.1, from coordinate 48,927 downwards.
TTGTTGAAAATTAGTTTTTTTTAATTTAATTAAATTTTTATTTTTTCTGATACCTAATTTAGCTGAAACCCCCGCTGAAGGACTCCATTCGCCCCACCTGTCTTTATTGTGGAGGGGCAGAAGAATTCCGAAAAGGAACTGTTTTTGTTATCGGATGTGGCTGCACGACCCGAAAATCGACATAAAAATAAAATACTTAGAAAATGGAATAAAACGGAAAAATACCCCCTAATTATTTGCTTTGTTTTAAATTGTTCGAATCCCGGTCTGGAGTTCGAAATTGGTCAAATTGGATGTTAGAATCGGAGTCTAAGCCCCCGAATACCCATCGAAACACTTTTTTCTCGACTTTTCTAATAATCACTGATGCATTTTCCGGAAGCCGCGCATTCTTTGCCTTTATTAAAAATTCACTATATTAGGAATAATATATTACTTTTTTGCAACAAAAAGAACAAAAAGGACGCTATTTCTATGAATGGCATTTGTAAAAAATTAGGTAACCCAACGGAAATACTTTTGTTCAGTGAATATGTAAAAGATTATAAACATAATAATGTTTCGTCTTTTTTTTTGTATCAAATCCTTAGCAAATGTACTTTATTTGAGCCCTAAATTCTTTTTTTCTTTTCTTTTTTTGTTGCCTTGACGTATTCTTTTAGAAAACTTTTGATGGGAACACCTGGCCTTATTTACATAATTGGTAATAGGGTAATAAACAGCAGTGGACGAATGCTTAATGTCAATGTATTTAACCTAATTGGGTTTTGTTCCTCCACAAAATGTTTGGTCCGCGCCGGTGGAAACGAAAGCATTTTATTTTTTTCTTCAATTCCGCAAAAGCATTTTTAAATTAGGGCAGCCAGAGCAAATGCAATTTGCAAGCCAAACCGTTGGGTCTGGAGCTTTGCTTTGATATTCGACCAAAAATCGTTGTCCCGCCTTTTTTTATAGACAATTAAATTGGATGAGCAAAACATTTTCAACAATTAAATTGCATAAATTTTGGAGTAAGAAGCAACCCGCGCGCGAGTCTTTATGAGGACTTCTCGGAGCAGTTCAACGATATTTCCACTTGGACACGGAATTTCATTTAAATTGATCAAAATATTCGTGCACCAACCAAAAACCAAAACAATTTGCAAATCGTTTTATTTGAGAATATATTTCGGCACTTTTCTATGCTTAAAGTGTGTGTGTTTTATGGCATAGTTGTTATTACTGTAAGAATTTATATTAATTTATCTTTTAGTTTCGATTTTAAACCTTAAATTTCAACACAAAAGTGAAATAAAATGGAAATCTTTTTCGACTCCAAACGCTATGACGCGCTTTTCAACTGTTCTTCATACCGAATTGATGACGTTCCGTTTGAACAACGCCAAAATGTGCCCTTTGGCGTTTCAATGCTCATAATTTTCTTCATTTTTATGGTTGATTTAATTATTAATAATGTATATATGTATATGAGGTGTTTAATTCAATTTAATCCAACGTCATTTTAATACTTATGTTAATCTAAATGATTTTTTTAACAAACCTAAATTTATTTTAAAAAATATATAAGCATTCTCTAAAACATTGTTCAAACTTATTTTTGTTCCTCCCAATTCAGCCTCTTCACGCCATTTGTCTCTGTGCTATGCGCAATTTCTTGGCCCATTCTTCGGCTTATAAAGTGATGTTTCTGATGGGATTGGGCCACATTTGCTGTCTCTCTGTCACCGCTTTACTCACCGGAATTTTCTCGCTCATTGGCGCTGTTTTTTGCTCGATGCCAATTCTTAACTTTTTTGCCGGCACTGTGGCACTTTGTGAGTATTTATTTGTTTATGTAAAAGCTTCCAAAATAAACACTAAAAAACATTTTACAGTTTCCTGGGCCTTAACCACTTCACTGTCCGTTCTGCTTGCCCTGGAGCGCTGTGCTGAGCAGACTTTCCCCAACTTGGCCAAAACACTCTTTGCGGGCCGTCGAATTTGGGGCTGGTGCTTGGCCGTTTTAGCCTATTCCATTTACTACGGCTTCTTCACAATTCCGCTCACATTCAGCGGCCTCACAGCCAATTGGCAATTCGACCCGCACGTCGGCTATTTGGACAATCCGGATGGTCAAAATTTGGTTGGTTTTTCAAAGACTTTTTTAAAAATATTTTCTCTAATTTATTCCGCAGTATTGGAACAACGTTGACGTAACTCACACAATTGTTGTTGCAATTGCATTGCCCACGCTCTATTTGCTGTTTGTCGTCATGCTCTCGCTGAAGCTCACCCAAATCACCAAATTGCCTATGGCTGAGCAGAAAATGAGAAAATCGGTCTGCAAAAATCAAATTATAATTATTTATTATTATTTTTTGATCAATTTATTATACAAAAAAAAAAACTCAGGTGTTTGTCCAAGTGTTTGTATTGTCCAGTGCACTGACCGTATTCGCCGTAAATTACACTCTTCTCAACTTTGTGTCCGTCCCGGACATTATGGTCTCCATTAACATGTACCTTTGGGTACTTTTGGATGGTATGTTTCATAAATTATTATATTTCTTTTTTGTTTGGATTGCTTCTAAATTTCCTTAATATTTTACAAAAAATATTTTTAATTTAAAAATTCATCAATTTGATAATTTGATTTAATTTTAGGAGTTCCTCCGCTCATTTATCTCTCATTAAATGCTTCTATTCGTGCGGAATGTCTTCGAATTTTGCGACGTCGCAATTCCCAACAAAATCTTCCAACGACATTTGGCCGACCCTCGCGACGAACTCACTTCGCGATGGGCACAATGAACGAATTGATGCCGACTAAAATGATTGTTAACAATTTTGTGGACCCTCACATTTGACCGAGCCCTAATCCCCCCCCCCCCCCCAAGGACATTCTGCTGAAAACCAAAACCAAAACATTTTTGGCCAAGTTGAGTTAGTCTCCGGATGGACAAACAATTTATCGCATTCAAATTCCAAAATTGCATAATATATATATATATATATGTATATAATTAAATCATAATTCGTCTTTGTAATGCTCAACTCTGCCGTTAGCACCTATCTCCCATCCTTTTGAGAGCACAGCATTTCATGCACGTGTTCAAGTCGAAGCCTTGCTTCTGCACTAACGTGTCACAGTCTTCTTGGCATCCCCGTGCCCCAAAGCGCAGTCCGCCCAATGCCGTTGCACCGCCAATCAGCAACAAAAGAGTACAGATCAGAAGCACAATGGAAGTCCGGCACATTCTGTTAATTATTTGGCTTCTTCTACTTAATAGATGGGCTTTTTAAATTAAAAATGACAAACGAATTAAAATTGGTTGAGCTGGATGGAATGTTATAGAGATTGATTAATTCCGAATTGCTCTAATGGACCTCCTGTTCCCATAATTATGTGTCATTAGGCCACAATTTGTCTTTAAATACCCCCTAAACGGTGGGTGTTTTAAACTGGCGGAAGTGACAATGAATGAATGAATGAATGGAATGAGTCGGTCGCGCACTCTTCTTTCGCCAACATTGACAATGAGCAAGCAATTGTTTGGCAAGGCCGAAAATTTGTTAACAATGAAGAACAATGATTTTTAAACTCTTTTTTCGGAGGTCATTTGTAAATTGTTGTAAAATTGGTAATTAATGTCCGTTAATGGGTGGCTAATTTGGTTTTTACATTGTTAACAAAACGTTGGCATTTGAAGAAATTATCACAAAACGTTTCAATAAATCAATGACGGCAACAAAAAATGTAAAAGCATCAGAATTGACATAATGATTTGGCTGTAAAACTCGGGAGTAGAGTGAAAAGCGATTTTTTGTAGGAAATTTGGTGGGCTATTCAAGCCGCAGAATCGTTTTTCAGAAATTTTTTCAAACCCTTACTATTCGGGATTTTTTTTGAGAATACCTCAATTTCCCGGGTTTTTAGGGTTTCCGGATCTCCAAGAAGGAAGGACCTCTGTCTGATCAATTTGCTGTCGTTTTTTTGATTAGTATCAGAAGGTAAGTTTTTGCATGATTTTTTTTTTGAAATTTTTGGCCCGACAAAAGTGAGTTGATAAACGGGGATTACATGAGAATCAATGAGATACAACGGCATAACTCATTTGTCGGTAATTGTAACTTTGAGATTTTTATTCTCATTCAAATACATTTAAAATGTTTAATGCTTAGTCAATATTTTAATGCTTTTTCCAATATTTCTTTTTCTTGCCGAATAAATGCGAATAGTGCACAAACTTTTGAATCGCGTCCATGCCATCAGCCAGCTCCCCAAACCATCCCCATAATTTGTGGTGACACAGCGATCGCCAATTTCGACGATCAAAACCCGGTTGGTTCAGTTGAATGGACGATATTTTACCCTACAATTTTAATATATTTTGAAATTGTTTTTAATTATCATTTATTTGTGCAATTCGTTAGAAATAATTTTTTTAATTTGCATAAAAAATCGCGACCTTCTCTTCAAACAGCTGATAAGAGTTGAATGTGAGCAAATTTTCACCAGAAACATTCGATTATTTGAATTAAATGCAATGTTTAATATTCTGAGTTTAATTTTATCTTTTTTAGACGGGAATTCTGTCATTATGTGATTTTCAATTCTAAAATAGGCTCGAATCTTTTATTGTTTATTTCCCATTAAATTTGCAAAAAAACTTATAATTATTGCAACTGTCAAAAGTAAACATAATATTATGTTTTAGTTAACAATATTTATTCGAATTGGTCATTTTTGTAATTTTTAGCTCAAAAGCTTGATTGATACTTGCTCATTGCAATTTAATTTGCATATTTAGGAACCTAAGATTCTTCGAGTTTTTCGATCACAACTCCTTCCCCCCCCCAGCCCATCATGAGCAAAATGTACTCCAATTTTGACCAACTGTTCGCCCACCTGCGGGGGTTATGTTCGAATGACAACGGCGCGTTTGGCATTGATCTGATGCCCGCAATGTAATTGCAAAATATTGCCAATTTCTCAATGTAAAAAAAGGATTTTCAGCACAGAAAATTGTTATTTTGGTGCTTTGCGCTCAGTGTTGGAAGCAGAAAAACAAAAAACCAGTAATTATTTTAATTTGGTTATTTATTTATTCATATTCTAATTAAATCATTTTGTAGAAGAAATAGCAATTTTATAAGATTAAAAAATTAATAATTTTTTAAACACCAAAATTCAAAGAAAAAAAACAGGACCAATGACGGCAGAAATATCGCGTTCAGCAACCGCATTGGCATTTTCGCTGGATTCATCGACAACAGAAAAAGGCGGAAACGGCAAAAATTGTGCGCTTGACAAAACTTTGGTTTTGAATTTGTTTCAAAAAATAATATACCCAATTCGTTGTTAAGACTGAATGCAAAGAATTTTGTCGGGGTGGTAGTGAAGTTGACGATGAAATGAAGAATAAAATGCAACAAACTTTGGAGGAATATGAACACATTGGACAACTGATCGATCAGGCTTTGGATATTTAATTTTAAATTAATAACTTCTAATTAGGGTTGGACAAACCCGGATATTATCCGGGTCCCCCGGATACCGGATAGCTCAAAAACACCCGGATACCGGTCCCGGATCCAGCATAATTTAGCTGTCATCGCTCAAACCCGGGTAATTTTTATCCAAAATTTTCCTATACCGGTTCCAGATTACCCGGTTTTGTCCAACCCTACTTCTAATTATTACAAATACTTCCTTCAGAATACCATCGTTTGCCTCCAAAATTGCCATCGGCTGTTCGCCGTCCACGCCCAACTCCGTCCCATTGTCCCGGCCGATGTCCAACAATTCGGTACCGTACTCCAATTGTTCACAAGAAAGTGGAAAGGCGAACTGAAAGACGCGGTCTGCAGCCAATTGTTGCTAATTAAGGCACGGGGAGGGCAAAAGTGGGAAATAAATTACCTAAGTTTAATTTCAATTTTTGTGAATCGCAAATTATGTCAGGAAAAAGCGRCAGAATTTTTCGCGGGAAACCATTCGAATTTTGAACGATTATTTTGTGGAACACATCGACTTGCCATATCCAGGTTGGAGCAGCCTTATTTGTTTCAAATGTTATTTAATTATGTTATTTAATGAATATTAATGCTTAAGATGATAGCATAAAAATGGTTCTGGCAGAAAAGTGTGGGATCACTTTGGCACAGGTTGCGGGAAGTTAGGGGACGATTCTCAGCCAACTTTGGCTCATAAACATAAATTAACAGGTGTCCAATTGGTTCGGAAACAAACGCATCCGATTTCGTAAGAGTCAATTGAAGGCAATTGAGAAGGGCACAAAATGTGTGCCGATGGACAGCGGCATCGGAAAGGAGGAGTTCTGATCTGTGAAGTTTTTATATGAATTTATTGCATTTTGATAACATTTGCGAAATTTTTTAAATGTGAATTCAAATCTGAAATAAAACGGATTAATTAAATAACAATGTTTAAAATGGACTTCAAAAATAAAAATAAATTTATTTTTGGACTTTCTCGACTTTCCACGCTTTCATTCAGCGCAGTTTTGATTCGTTGGGTAGGCTTAAAAAAGACCAAAACTTCAAACTGCCGCCAAAACTTCAAACTGCCGAAAAATGGTGGGAGTTTAAAGGCGGCCTGAAAAGTGAAAGTATTCATTTCTTTTTTCCTCATAAAATGATGTTATTTTTAAATTTATTTCTGTATTATCTAAACATTTATTATAAAACATTGTGCTTTGATCATAAATAAAAAAACCCACGTAAAAAATGAGGGGGTGGGGGGGGGATCCATTACAAAAGGTGCTTTTTTAAAACATTGCGCAAACATTTGTGAAGAAATGCCGCTATAAAAACGCACAAATTGAAAGCCTTGGCTAATTAAAAATCCTACCTAATAAACCTTAACCAATTTTATCTTCAAAAATCAGATCAAATTCAGCTCATATAAATTTTATTTCGTTTGAATAATGAGTCAAATTGTCGACGTCACCCATGACTTGGCCACAGACCTTTGGGATTGGCCATTGCAGGTTGACTTTATTTTTTTGGTTTTCAATACATTTGTACGGCTTTAGCACGAAGACGGCGTTGTTCAAGTTCACAATGGCCACGATTGTTGGGAGGTGGCATTGGACGCCGCTTTTTTCAGACCCGATGAAATTGAGGCAAATTTTATATTTAAATTCAAAAAATTAAATTTTTGATCATAATGTGTTAAAATTGATTTAGATAAATTTGTCGGGGGACCATCTGTTCATCTACTGCCACCACGAAGAACGCGTCGATGAGCACGGATGGGTGAAGCGGGAATTGCACCGGAGTTACAAAGTGCCGGAGGACGTGGACACCGGCACAATCCGGTCCCACTTCACGCCGAATGGCATTTTGCAGCTRAAGGCACTGAAGAAACACGCGGCCAGGTCAATTTTAAATCATTTAAATTTCGTGAATTATTCCAAAAACATTGGCAACATTTTGTAGACGTCCAAGCAAATAAATTCCGTGAATTATTCCAAAAACATTGGCAACATTNTCCAAAAACATTGGCAACATTTTGTAGACGTCCAAGCAAATAAATTCCGTGAATTATTCCAAACAAATTGGCAACATTTTGTAGACGTCCAAGCATAAATGTCGCGGTGATCGCAGAAGAAGAGCCCAAAAAGGAAAAGCCGAAATATGGCGCCGCGGCATTAGCGGCTCAAAAACCCGGCAAAAAATTGGTGGTGGAAGTGGAAAATGCAAAAATTGGTGAGAAATGGGCGGCATTATTTGCCTTTGTTTAAATTAATGACAATTTAAAACAATTAGCACGCCCAATAAGCCCGCGAGAAAKCCTTTTTGCCTCGGCCGCCAATTTTTGCTCAACTCAAATGCCGTTGGGCCCTTTCGGGTGGTCAGTGATTAGGYATTTTATACAAAATGCAAAAAGTTCTTTTTTATAAAAAAATTACAGGAGCGCTAACAACGGGGCCTTAGTTGGCAAGAGCTGAGAACACCAGTGAATTAACGGACAGATTTCGCTTCAAGTCGGCGGAGAAACCGTTCATAAACATGCTAATTGTTGGAATTGCTATATTTAAATAAATAAATGAATTTGATAATGCCAAAATATGTTTTTGTGGTGAATGTTTCGAGAGAGCCTCCATTCCACCCATCCAATGAGATTGACGCATTATATCGTTAAATCAATATGCTTCCGGGCTTCTTATTTGTTAGCTGACGCAAAATTATATGTTGTTTTGGCTTCCGTCAGTGATTATTAAAAGTCATGCAAAAAAAAACATTTCTGGATGTTTTTGGGGTGAATGTTTCGAGAGGGCCTCCATTCCACCC
>MEIZ01000292.1:25696-36865 GCA_001723225.1 Globodera ellingtonae | reverse complement strand
TGCACACAGCAAATACATAAATAACAAAGTTTCCAAAAAAGCACTGACTGATCATATGATTGGAGTGTAACTCTTCTTTTCCCGATCTAATGCTGAACACTGTGCTTCAAATAACCTCAATTCACTCGTTAAATGACTCCTGATCAGTACATAAATAATGGATAACCTCCGTCCACACACACTCAGATCAGCGAGCAGGGCACCGAAGCCGCTGCTGCTACCGACATTCGACTTGTGCCGTTAATGGCCTCTTTTCCCCCGGTGCCAATCCCCCGTTTCGTCGCTGATTGTCCATTCTTTGGATTTATTGTTAATCGCGATGCCAACGCTCTTTTTGGAACGATTTTCCGTGGATGAATGATTTAATCCTGATTAAATTATCTCCCTTAATTCAATAATTGGAACACGAAACACAAAGATATACACATAAAAGGATGATGATTTATATTGTGATTTTGTTTTGCATGTTTGCTATTTACCTAATGTTTTTTTTTGTTTTTATATATGCTTAGGTATGTTGTCTAAATTATTGTCACTCATTTTTTTGCTGCTAATTTGTAAACCGGTTCCTGTAGCTTATCATACTGGCGAGAAAAAAAAATTTCAAACTCTTTTTGGTCGAATTACACAACAGAAAATGAGTCAAAATTACACTGAAAACGTCAAAAAAACCTTCTTTTACGCTTTGCCTACTCGAAGGGTTGCCGGTTTCGGATGAAATTAGCTGGCTTATCATATGGCACAGTAACATCGCAGCTTCCTTCACATAAAAACGATTAAAACTAAAAAACTGTTTTGGCCATTTCGCCTAAACCGATTTTGAGATTTATTTTTGTTTCTTGCCAGTATGATAAGCTACAGGAACCAGTTGAGGGGAGAAGTGCTTATATAAAATCTTGTAAACGCTTTTTGTATGCTTTTTTCATCGTTAAAAAATGTCATTTTTTATGCAATGGCCAAATATTGGGCCCATCCCCCCCCCCTTTGGGAAAGTTGGATTAGCAATCACTAAAATAAGCTTAGAACATTTCCATTTTTCATAAAAATATTGTTAATTTATTTTATCTCTTCTGGTCGCGTGAAAATAGCTTAAGGACATTCCGTTTTAGGTTAATGAGAAGGGAACTGAGGCCGCAGCAGCCACTGGTGTTGTTGCAGATTGTGCTTCTTTTGAGCCTAAACCGGCACGTTTTATTGGAAATCGCCCTTTCATGGCTGTGGTGGTACGCCGCAAAGTCATTCTGTTTAGCGCCATTTTCCGCTCTAATTGATCGAATTGTATCTCATTTGTTCCCCATTAAGCATTCCATTGATAGCAATTGTTTCATTATTCCTCTATATTACTTCCGTTTGCTGTTGCATAATCAAAAACTATGTTTAAATGTGTAAACACTCTCAACATGAAACCTTTGAGCTTCAACAGTTAGCAAATTAATTCGTGCCTTAAGTTTTGGCGCAACAAGTCTGGGTTTGCATTATTGTACGAAGCACGGTAAAAATCGCTAAAAATGCATCTCTCCGTCCGCTACTTCCAATCACGAAGGGTCGAGGTTCCCGTAATTTGCACACATGAATTGGTATATATGTTACGGGTAATTTTAGAAATCGGATAATTCTGGAATTATTCGAGTAATTTAGGAAATTCTAAAATTACCCGCTCTGAATGGGTAATTCCGACCCGATTTCCAAAATTACCCGTAACATGTACGTGCTGACAAATGAGTGTCATCGAAAGCTTAATTTCCCTCGGCAAAGTCTGATTACCAGTCAATAAAACAAAATTAAATTTCTTTTTTCATGAAATTTTGTTAATTTATTTCATCTCTGGCTGATCGCGTGAAAATGGCTTAATTTGTAAGAGCATTTTGTTTCAGGTTAATGAGAGTGGGACTGAGGCGGCGGCGGCCACTTTTGTTGCCATGGCGGTGTTATGTAGCGCTGTCATTTCCCCACCGCCCGTCGAATTTGTGGCCGACCGTCCTTTTGCCGTTTTCCTCGTCGATCAAAAGCAAAATGCGCTCTTCACCTCACTTTTCCGTGGATGAGAAAGTTCTCTTATTTTGACTTTCTCGGAACCAATTTTTGATACTTCCGCATTAATTAGGTGTTGGGGTTTTGCATTAAATACTCTCTTTATTTGCTAATGCAATGTTTCGTTGTTACTTTTATAAACCGATTTATTTTGTCAGATATTTAATGACAAAAGGCAATTTTGGGGGCTTTGAAATGTCTCGGTGAGGTGAATTGGAAGACAATGCTTTTGATAGTAAATATACCGGCAATTCTTGAATATGTGCTGCAGGAATTCGAGAATAGAAATGAACCTTAAGGACTGGGAAATTCTTTCGTCTTATCACAGCATAATATCCAACAAAAGTCGGCACTTTTGTTTAATGGATTCCATTCCTCCACAATTAGTTGCACTCTACACTTATTGAGTTCGTTCGACCACACTTGTTGGCATGGCATGGCATGGCACATTTTGTGTTTGTTGCAATTCACTTGGTGAAAAAAGTGAAATTTTTTTCAAACGTTTGATAAAGCTCAKCGAGAAGGCACCAAAGCGGTTGCCGCAACCGCAGTGGTCGTCGAGGATGAAGCTGCCGTTGTTGAGCCTGAACCCGCCATTTTCATCGCTGACCGTCCCTTCCTAATGGCATTGGCTTCCGCCAAGCTGATTCTGTTCAACGGAGTTTTCAAGGGATAATACGTTGATCAGAGTCACTCACTTTAGTGATTGATCATTCACATATCATATTCTTCAAATCAGTTTTTGCCTTATAAACCAGGCACTAAAAGAACTGTCCCACAATTCCTGTTTCAAACCACAGTGTCTGTCTCCCCCATGCCGGGCCCTAGACATGGCGATGTTCAATTTCCCAATTCCTCGACCACACAAAAGGAAATCATTTTTTCTTAGAACGAAGTCATATTCCAATTGGTCGCCCCCCCTGGCTACGTCCTTGGTGATCACTACTGATCAATAAAAACAAAAATTAATTTAAAAGAAAAGAATAAATTGAGAAAATGAACCGAAAAAGACTTAGCAGCATGATAGCTTTTGTAAGGCATACGTTATTCTTCTTGATTTCGTTTGTGCTTAACTGGCRCTTTTCATATAGCCGACCAATTCAAAGTCAATATAGGCGGCACCGGCTTTGAAGTCGGGCGGGCCCGATCTCTGATTGCGTAGGACGGCATCAAACTAACTTAGGGCTTTCATAACAAATTCGCGCATTGTTCAATGCCCTGGGGGGTTAAAATTGCGAACACTTAACTCACAAACGGAAATGTTGTTGTGTTCTTTTCGTTGTTCTCTCAAAAAAATTTAAAATTTCAGAGCAATGAGGAGGGAAGTGAAGCTGCCGCATCCACCGGCGTGATCATGATGACGCGAATGGCGTTGATAGTGAAGCCAAAGGCCAGTTTCGTCGCCGATCAGCCCTTCAAATTTATGATCGCGCAAAACGACGGCCAATTGCTTTTTTCGGGAATTTTTTCTGATTAAATGACAGCAACAAATTAATGTGTGCTCTAGCTGCATTCATTAATATGTAACAGTGAATGTGTTAAACAACAAGGCCGTACCCCGGAGTTTGCCCCCCGAACCACGACATTTTTAGGCCTCACCCAGGCACGTCGACCCCAAAAGGTCGGGGGCAACCCTAGTTTGAATATTGTTATGGTTGCATAGTTCTGTAAGCCTCGGCTCATGGTGTACGGTCATGTTCAACAACAAAATGTTAATTATTTTATTTCAAAAATCKGATCCCGTGATCAAAATAAAAGGCTCAAACAATAGATTMCACAKAATTCSTTCAAATAAATAATTTATATTATCAAAAAGACGAATAAGTGAAAATGATTGTTTAATATTCTTCTTCGAGTACATTTGTGAGCGTTCGAAACTCGCGCACAAACCAATCGGATCCCTGCCGAACTTTTTCACGGACCTTTCAATGAATGCATTTATTGGAATGTAAATTATATTCCTCAACCTGATTTCCACCAAAACCGATGAATAAATCGGCTGGCGGCCGCGCCTCCATGTCAGTGCCTCCATCTCCAACCATCACCAGCAGTTTGTAGCAATGCCTCAAAATAAAAGCCAAACAAATTATTAACAATAAAACGGTTAGAAGTAGAGTAGGCCGGAACGGGATTTTAAGGGAAAACCGGGATCGGGAAAATTAAAAAACCGGGATTTTATGAGTGGGAAAATTAATCAAATCCCGGTCCAAAAACCCGGGACTATTAAATAATTTTGAAGGGGACATAATTTGCTAATCAAATAAAATTTGGCACACCGTTCCTTCAAAAGTTGACAAACTCCCGCCTTTCCAACGGGGGCGGGGCCCGATTGACTCGTTAATTGGCTGAAAATAAAATGTTTAAAATTTATTGAAAAGTTTTCTCGCGCCTTTTGTCAACGCCCTCATAAAGCCCCTCGGCGTCAAAAAGTATTCGATTCGCAAACACATTTTGGACAGGAATGTTCAGACGATGGGCCACCCGTTGCGCGACCTCCACAAATCCCCCAGTGACAATGAACAAATCGATACCGTAGTTACGGAGTACAGTAACCAACTCCAAAACCTGAAAGAAAACTAAAAAAGTAAATTAAATTCATTTGGTTTTAATTTTTGCTATTTTTGTTTTCATTTTGAAACCCAAAAGGTCCCACACTCTCATATGGGGCACATTAAATCAAAAATGGCGTCAATTTTCTTTAACAGAATTTTTAGAACATTTATTACCCCTTCAGTTAATTTCGGACTGAATTCAGACACAAATTGTTCAAATTGCGCTTTGGTTGGTCTTAGCGATTCCAACCGGTGAAGCAGCGCCTGTCTGAAGAAAACAAAAAAAAATTTCCCTAAAACAATAAAAAGCAAAAAGATAACGAATTTATAGACCTGTAACTCATTTGCCCATTCATTGCCTGTCGGGTGATCGCACTTCCACTCAAATCCAAGCCAAAAAAGCGGGTGTACTCATCGAGGGTTTCTTCCTAAGGAAAAACAACCCAAATTTGCCAAAATCCAAAAAAAAAACCGGACAGAACCAAGCCCTGTAGTCCTCCCGATCCTGGTAATTTTAGGAGGTTCAGTGCTACACGGAAGCCCGGGTCTGTTTGAGTCGAGAAAATCCGGGCACCCAGGCCCAGCTTTTTCAAAATTCTAATTTAGACTCAACATTTTTTCCTAACACCCGGCGGATTCTGACCTCGGGATAACCCGATTCTTGAACAACCCCACCAAATATAGCTTCCGTCAACCAATAATGACTTGTATTAGCGTTGAATCCATGTCAAAACACACTGCTGCCGGCTTTTGTCGTCTTAAATTACGCCAAATCACTTTGGCGCGACGTCGACGAACAGAAAATTCTTCCGTCAAAGGCCGAGGCATTAAAATGTTGGATAAATCCTCCGAAGAAAACGAATTTACCATCGTCCTTTTTCTGTTTGAAAGTATAAAATTATGAAAAACAGAGAAATAAACAAATTCAGGCATTTGGACGGTTAATTTTGCCAGAAAAATTTATTTTTTATATCGTTTATCGGGGAAAAAATGTTTTAAGAAAGAAATATCGATGGGACAAGCCTTAATTTGTAAGGGAAAATTCCAATCCCCCCTCCCCAAATCGAAGCCACCCCTTCTCAAATCCCAAGGGTTTTTCTTTTGATAATTATAACCTAAAGCTCCTTGGGGCTAAATCTCTTTTTAAAATCGATTCAAAAAATTTAGGCAAAACCCCAAAGTATTTTTCCCAAAAATATCGGGCTCTGTAAATAATAATGACTAATGGGTTCGGCCGCTTTACCAAACCGTGGCTTCTCATCAGTCTTTTTTGCCGAAATTAAAAATGTGTAAAAATAAAACATACAAAAGTCACAATATATAAAAATGTTATTAATTCTCCTTCAGCTTTTGCCCTCTCTTTCCGACTGATATTAAACATTTCGCCACCGATTGTGCCAATTTGAATAGAACGCAGGCAAATATTGCCAACACGGCGGCAGTGAACAGAACGACGTCAATAGAATAATAGGCCAATGTGCCGAGTTCGTCCTCCCAGGGCAAATTCAACTCGTTCAATTCGCTGAATTCGGCCGCGAATTCCACCCACCGGGTCAACTTTTGCTTGGCCCCGAAGGGGGTTTTGTCAAATTTACGCTTTAATATTTTGGCATTTTGAGCGTACGAAGGGTCGTTCAGTACCTTAAAATAACGTAAAAAAATGCACAGCAAAAATGGCGATGGATGGGAATTTTTACGCTGTCAAGACCGGCCCAAATCAGCTGTTCGGCCCCTTCCAAATTGAGTTGGGCAACGTTCAGTTGGACGGCAATTCCTTTCATCCGTGCCAAAATGGCATTGTACAATTGGTCGGCAAACAGCGGAATGGCCAATATTGGCACTCCAGAACGGGCGGCCTCGCTGACACTGTTCAGGCCGCAGTGGGAGACAAAGACCCGCAATTTCGGATGCACTTCAAAATTTTTTATTTTTTTAAATATTTTACAAAACTAGAGTTGGCCGGGATGGGGATTTTTGGTAAAAAACCCGGGATCGGGATTGACCGGGATTGTGAAAGCCGGGATCGGGATTGACCGGGATCGTGAAAGCCGGGATCGGGATTGACCGGGATCGTGAAAGCCGGGATCGGGATTGACCGGGATCGTGAAAGCCGGGATCGGGATTGACCGGATCGTGGAAGCCGGGATCGGGACGGGATCAGCATGTCGAATCGGAAAAACCGGGATAATCCCGCCCGATCCCGACCGGGATCCCGGCCAACTCTATACAAAACCAAAATGCCCTTCCAACTCACTCAGCAACGATTTTTGGTCCATCCATTTGACCGGGTGCACATTTTTGTATTTGGCAAACATTTTGGCCTCCTGCTCGTCGGACAATTCATGTTTCCATATGAATTCGTAATTGGGAAAACGACCAAACGCTTCCAAAAATGCCAGTTTCATCTCTTTGCTCATCGTTTTTATGTTGGCAAAAGTGCCGAAAGAGACAATCACTGCCCCAGCTTGAGAATTGTCCACAATTGTTTGGATTCCCTCAAATTTATGCTGTTTTTAAATTTTCTTTATCTTTTTACCGGTTCCAACTTCTTTGTCGTCGTCATCCCCACGAGCCCGCCGACATTGATGATTTTATTCGAAATCGGTCTTGGCATTTCGAAGAACTGAAAATTGGAAAGGTTTTTGGCATTGGCATTCTGCTGTCRTCTTCCAACCTGATTCGAATTTGCYAATAGTAACGAAACATTCTGCGCTATTTGTTTGAGGGGAGGGAAGTCTTGGCCAAACGCTTCTCTGATGATTGGTTCCTWAAWWYWTMYAAATTTAACAAAATTTAAATTTTGCCTTTTATTAAGTACTAGTAATACCTCAATGTCCACCGACATATCCGTCAGGTACAGCCAGTCGTAGAGGTCATTGTAGAAGTTGACKAACCGTTCCCAYAAGTTCATTTCCTGCCCTCCTTCCATTGGTGTGAGCATGTCTTAAATAAATGAAATAAAAAATAATTAAAATGTTTAATTAATATTTAATTAACACCGACTTGTCACATAGCTGCTAAACGTGGGAATGCCAAAGCGACGGGCGGTCAATTGGAACAACGGCACGGCCAAAGCGCCAAATTTGGTTTTGACACCGATCCGATGGAAAATTGCGAAGGGGCAAAAGTTGTAGAACTCAGACAATGCCACGTCAAAGTGTTCAGCCTCCAGGCGACGGATCAACTCCACGTCATTTGTGAGTTCTGAAAAAGTTTAAAACATTATATAATTTGGTCAAAATCCCTAATTTTAATTTTTAAACTTAAAAATATTTAAAAACATTTACAAAATTAGTTTTATTTGGAATGAATAACCCCGACAAACGGCTTCGTTGATTATGTTGAATTGGTTCATCATGCTCTTAAAGATAAAAGCATTCCGATCATTTCATTCACACGCCCTTTGGGCACTAACCGATTGGAAGAGAAATGTGTGGAAACCCTTCCCGCTGAATGCGTCTTTAAATGATTCAATTTTGTTGATGTCAAAGTCGCCCTTTTGCACAAAGCTGGGCACAAAATTATGGAAATTGGTCACATTAAACACTTCTTTCGGCAATGCCTCGGCCCGTTTGTTCATCAAAACGCGCAAAAAGTGCTGAAATTACAATAAAAAACAACAACAACAAATTGAGTTGGACAATTTTGGCTTAGAAAAATTGGCCAATTTTCGATTTTCAAATCTTAAGGAGCAAAATTAAAAGTTGTTAATTACTAGAGATCGGACGGTACGGGAAAGTACCGACGCTTTTTCGGTACTCAGGCATCAGTACTTTACCGAAAAGTACCGAACTTTTTTGTAACGGTACTTTACCGTACCGACCGAATCTTCTGGCCGAATTACCACGTCATGGCCCGCCTCGACCAGAGTGTCCGCCACCGCGCCCATAAATTGCATGTGACTCCAGCCCAATGTGGGCGAATAGACGAGCACTTTCAGACGCCTTTTGGTGGCATTTTGTTGCTGCACATTTCCCCAAACGTTTGAAGCCAAAAAAGAAAATAAACATAAGAAAAATAGGGTGTAAAGCGATGGTGAAAATGCCATATTTTGGATAAATCTATGAGTTTTTAAATTATAATTATTTAATTAGGTATATAACAAAAATTTAATTTTTAAAACATTCATTTAAATAAATATTGTTTAACAAAATTTTATTTTTTTGTCATAAAGTGGAAACAATTTGTTTTATTTAACTATGTATAATTTGTTTTCGTTATTTAAAAATTTCAACTTTTGAAGTTAATAATTAATTAAAATGAATGGAACGAGGAGGCGCCTTTATTAAAAAAGTCTATTTTATGGGAATTGGAGGCTTTGGAGCCAAATTGAACCTGAAAACTGTCCAAAATTTCAACGCCCTTTTTAAACAAACTTTTTAAATTTAACATTGAACCCAAAAGCTTTTATTTTGACACTTTAGACGAAAAAATCATGACTTTCCCAAAAGTAATAAACCAAAATCAGAATTTTCTGTCAAGCGCGAGTTAATTCTTTTTTTGTTTGGAAAAAGTCGCGGTTCTGTCGAAAACCGACAACCCGCTTAAGGCCCGCTTAAATGTCCATCACCAAAATAATTAATGCGAACAATCAAAATAATGATTATTTAAGGGGGGGGGCATCAATTTGACAGCGGCGCCATTCGTTTCGACTGATAAAAGAACGTTCTTTTTTTTCTAAAGTCTGAAAAATTGTTATCAGAGCAATTGGACAGAATGTTTATTTGTCTTTCGCCGCCGTTTTGTTAAGTATGTGCTGAAGGCGAACGAATTTGTTGTATTAAATGGTTAATCTTCGAATGGAATGAATGAATGATCAAACATTCCATTTTTGATGGAGTCTGGTGCATTTGTTTGAAGTGTTTGGCCCCCTCCCCTCCGGCGGTTCTAATAAAACGAAGGTGCGTTTTGCTATTTATACAATTCAAATGGCGTAATTTCAATTTAAGGAACCACCATTTTTACATAGAATTTAAATTTGACATTTCTGCAATATTTGTCACCAAAAAATAACAAAATTAAATTGAGACAATTGAACATCAAAAGGTAGTAATAATGTTAATTTCATATCAATTAACGAGAAGGGACTACGAATTAATTTTGGGGTTTTAGACATCAACTTCGAATTCTACGCACCAGAAAACCGCAAAAACGACCTTTTTCGGATTCTACGTCCCCAAAAACCAGCTGAAGCATTTTTTGAAGATTCTTTCTACTTCTCTCAGCGAAATTTAAAAAGCAATTTTGATTTTATTTATTTTTTTGCTTGAACGTACGAAATCAGTTTTTACCAGAGGGCAGGTATTACCGGGCAAGCGAGTGTATTGGGGGGTCTTTATCAAACAATAAAATATAAAGAAAAGAACAAAAAAAAAACAATGTGACAAATCAATTCGCTGCCGCTTCCTCTACGTCGCCCGTCCATGGCTGCATCGGTCGCTGTCGTTGTCCCACGTAGGGATTGTAGTCGAGCATTTGACGCTTCAGCGACTCCGTCGTGTCGCGCAACACGCGGTAGCAGTCCATGCACAACACCCACGGCTCATGCGAGCCACCGCAGCCCGAACACTGCACCAACGGGCGCAAGGAGTATTGGAAGAACGGACGGTTGTATCGACGCATCAGAATTTTTGCTTAACCAAAAGTTCGTTCCAAATATTTTTTGCTTCATATTTGAGGCCCCCTCCGTCAGATGGACGAAAAACTGCGAGACCGGAGAGGAATAAATGCTTAAAAATATCATAAACATTGGATTCAAAAAACATAAGTTAAAAACTTGTGACAGTTCAACAATTGGATGTCCAAGAAAACCGGTACTGCTCGCCCCCCCCCGAGCGATTTTCGACGCCTTTCAAACATCATAACTTCTTTCTTTGATAACCAAATCTTACAAATTTAGTAACATTCAAAAGCTTAAATGCTGTAGAATTAATGATTAAGCGGACTAAATTCTTCATTCACTTTTGAGAATGTCAGAAAATAAAATCTTCGAAAATTTCGATTTTCAGTGATCAGTAGTCTGTAACTTTTTTGCGAGCTATTTGATCGACTAGCTTATTCTTGCACAAATATTCTAAAGATTTAGAGCTTTCGAATAATACTAAGATTTAAGAACTCGGTTGACTAAGAGCAGAGTTATAAATGATTTTTAAACCGGCCGGGGGGGGGGGGGGGGGGACGAAACGCAACCCCCAACACACAAGTACTCACGTTTTGATGTCCTATATTTCGGCACTCCCGCAACAATTCGAGTGAAAAACATGGCGCTGAAAAAAGGCATTAAAAACGTTAGCATAAGTAACAAAAAACATAAATAGAAAATGAAATAAACCGATAATCGAGATTAATTTATTTTTTTGTTGAAAGAAAATCGCATTTTACCCGACTAAACGAACAAATCACATCGAAATTTGATCAAAAATGGCATCATCCCCAATAAAAACACTCTCCAATCGCAGCATGGCATCGTTGAAAGTGCAAGAAGCAACTGTTGAATTGGCTAAAAATAAAATCACTTTTTTCTTGCAAAAATAGTAATTATTTTGCTCAAAAAATCTCGGGGTTTTTTAATGCCGAGAGTTTGCAC
>MEIZ01000291.1:67661-83573 GCA_001723225.1 Globodera ellingtonae | reverse complement strand
GCCACCCCGCTACATACAGACGCCTCTTCTTCGGCATGTTCGACGAGTTTGGGAACGTGGAGTTTTACGCTTCGTTCATCCGTCGCTTTAACATTCATTTTTGTTTTTGGCACTTTTTATTTTTATGCCATTATTTTTTTTAAATCAGAAAATTTCGACCATTGGCACACAATTACTGTACTTATTTATTCATTTCTTCCCAAAGATTTTTTTCCTGGTCTATCCGAATAGTCGCCACAACCAGCACTGATCCAGCGTGTAAACGAGAAGAAGCTGAATGGTGAGCAATGAGCCAAATTTTAATGTTTTTCAAAAACAGTCCCCGCGACCCCCCGGGGGGTCGGCATGTCAGAAGAGATCGGGGACGGATGAAGCCATAATTTAAAAAACCATTTATGCTTCAGGTTCGCCTCCATACCGGCCTAATACGCGTGTTATGAGTGTGAAGTTGCACACGATGCTAATTTTATAAATATGTTTTACTATTGTGACGTACGTCTTCGCAAACATTTCTGCTTATCTCCCAGTTGTTCCGTTTTAGCTAAAAACACTATTCTGCCCTAGACAACATGTTGAACGTGTTCAGCAATTTTTGTCCAAAACAATTCAGTGGCTTAANCGTTTTAGCTAAAAACACTATTCTGCCCTAGACAACATGTTGAACGTGTTCAGCAATTTTTGTCCAAAACAATTCAGTAGCTTAAGAATATTAAGCTCGAAAAAGCCCTAAGTGTCATTTACTGAATTCATAATGTGAAGCATAATGATCGCTGAGACAAGCAAATAAATATATGCATGGGATAAAAATGATCACTGATCAGAAATCAATCAATCATTCCACCGTTTCATTTCATCTAAATCGCGTGGTGAACATTCATTTGCTTGAGCTCGGTCCGGCTTGCGATAACGGCCTAAAAAACTTGAAAGATTAGCATTTCTGGGGCAGCTCCTGCGTCCTTACCCAATGTTTTTGTCACTGATCGAAAGGTTGATCACATTCTTTTGGATGTCCCAATTCTCCATTGCCTCACGCTCCCATTCCGCCCATTTCGTTGCAACTCGCGCGATCGGACCCCTTTTGAGAAGCCAGAAGGGTGAAGTGGGATGAACACGTTGAAATTCCAATCGTTCACGAGTTTGTTCATTCTCCAGCTCAAACGGCTGGTGCCCAAACCCAAAAGCAAATGTCAAAACAATTATGTAATTGACAGAAGCGGAGGCCTTGAGAAACGCCTTAAAGTGAAGAAAATTTACACTAAAAACATTTTCTAAATGAGAAAAGCACCCGTTTAAGAGCCTTCACCAGCGGCGATCTGTCGGATTGATAGGAATATTTCAACACTTTCGGACGTCCATCGTCACGCGGCGTGTGCAGCCATTTGGACAACGCTTGACCATCAGATGCGCCACGGCGATCAGCGCCCAGACCGCAAGGAATTGTTGAGTTGGGAGGATGGATTGATCGAAGGTTGGCACAGTCGCGCAGAACGGTGGGCGAAATGTGAGTGCGCAGTTTGGACAAAATCGCGTAATTGAACACCAATTTGTTGACCTTGGACTTGAACAGGGGCCAAACATGTTGCGCAATGACATCCCAGCACCGGCTTTGGTTCTTGCTGGAAAGTAATAACTTTTCAGTTGAATCCCTCCCTAGACAATTACTCGCTGTTCGATATCAAAGTGATGTCCGTGTTGAACAGGTGCTGAATGCGACGGAGAAAGTCAATGACGGTGATATAACTGAAAAAATGATTTTTTTAAATTAACGACAAAATCAGAATAAACGAATAAGAATCACCGGATGGTAATTTTGTTGAAGGCGATCAAATTTTTGGACGCTGGCACTTGCTGAATCGGAAACCATTCCAGGCCTCCCTTTTTTTTACGTTTGCCAATTTCCGCGCCATTCTTTGACCGTCGAATTTCCACATTTTCAATAGACCATTTTCTCGTCTTGAAATGCGTGTCCGCCAATCCGTCGAATCGATAAGAGAGCAGTGCCAGTTTGAGTCCGACTTTGGCACGTCCAAGAAATGGGAAAATGCTCAACCAAACGTCGTCACAAATAATGCTGAAAATTCATTTTAAAAATTTCAAAAAATGCTTTAAAAGCGGGGCTTACATTTGCCGCAAAATCATCGGCTTTTTCTTTTTGCCGGCAATGCGCGCACTTCGCCGGCCGGAAAAAGCTGATCCGGTTTGCCCCGCCGGCGATTGACGGCGATTAGCAGAAATGGTGGAATTGTTGTGCCTCTTTTTCTTTGCGGGGGGTGCCATTTTTTTCATTCTCAAACGAAAAACGCCTAATAAAGAAAAATGTTGGAAATAAAAGAACAGAAATACACACAAAAAGAGTAATAATTAGGGTTCGGAAAAATATGGATATAAAATCGTGAAATATGACCATAAGATATGGACATAAATCCTCAAAATATGGACAAAAATATGGAACACCAAAATATGGAGATAAAAATTGAAAATATGGACATAAATTTTTCCAAATTCAAT
This sequence comes from Globodera ellingtonae, assembly GCA_001723225.1. Taxonomy (NCBI): domain Eukaryota; kingdom Metazoa; phylum Nematoda; class Chromadorea; order Rhabditida; family Heteroderidae; genus Globodera; species Globodera ellingtonae. The sequence continues at coordinate 81,065 of MEIZ01000291.1, read as the reverse complement.
ATAAAATTTCCCAGATGCATGCGATTTCAATTTTTATAAAATTTGTTTTAATTTTGTGACGTTTTTTGCTTGTCAAACTTTATGTTTGAAAAAACGGCTTAATTTCCGAGACATTTCGCCAATTGATAAATGTTTTTTCATTTAAAATAAAACTCGTCACTATTTATGAAAAAAAACATAAAAGCAAAAAAAAAAACGATAAGTCCAGCGCGGCTTCTTCAAAAACTCGGAACGGATGGTTTTTGGCGTTCTTTCAGTTCCTTCGCTGCTTCAGTCCCCAATTTGTTGAATTCAGAAATATTGTTAAAATAATTCTTCCCGGCAATCAAAAAGTCCTCCACGGTCATCGTTCCCAAAATTTTCTTCTGAAATTAATTAAATTAAATGTTTATTTATATTTGCAAATTTTGGACCTTCATGCCAATGATGCCGCAAAGATGTGCCAATCGGAATTTGAAAATGGCAGACTTTTTGCTCTTTTCRAACAAAAACTCAACGCAACGCTTCTCAACGGAATCCAACAAAAAACGATTTGCCAAAARCAAAACGTTCTCAATGCATTCATCTGAATATTTATTTGGGAATCCCAAGCGCCTTTATTTTTAAAAGGTGTTTGATTTAATAATTATTTGGGTCAAAAATAACGAAATACTCGTCAAAACAGCCCAAAATAATTGAACGTCGGCATCAGGGCTGGGCAAAATTTCGGATCCGAAATTTCGGAATTTCGGAAATTTCGGGTTTTTTGGCCGTTTCGGATTTCGGGTTTCGGATTTCGGAAATTGAGTAAAATTTCGGATTTTACACCCCTAAGAATGGGATTTTTGAGAGACAAATGATTTTGGTTGTGGTGTAGTGGTGAGTGGTGGAGGCAGTTTAAGATGGGTTGGGTGGGGTTCAGATCCACGACTGTGTTCATTATTTTTTTCTGACTCTCTTAACTTTTACGGTGGTGTAGGCAATTCTAAATATTCTTTTTTAACTTTTCAATTTTTAAAAAATATTTTTGACCACATACTTTTTCATTTCATTTTTTGGTTGGACAAAATCACAAAACCATAGGGAGGAAGCCCTTTGGGTTTGCTACATTCGTAATTTTTGGACCAATTTTCTAACAAATCTCGTTAAATCTTCAAAAAAAAATTTTTTCGGCGGCGCCTATCGGCACCGCCGACCCATCCTCCCACAAATAAAACAGAATTCTCAAAAAAAATTCGATAGGCAAATATTGATTTTATACAATTTTTATAACAAAAATATAAAAATTCTAAAAAGTTTAACAAAAATCTAAATTTTCAAAAAAAAGGTTTAAGAAAAATGCAATAAAAACAAAAATGCACCACTAAAAATCGAACATTTTTCTCAAAAATTGCTTAACAAAAATGCAATAAAAAGCAAAAAATGCACCCCTAAAATCGAATTTTTTATTTTTGAATCAGCCCCCCCTTCCTGGGCACCTGTTTCAGATGAAGAAGAGTTATTGATTGACAAATGAAATTAACTATCTAACTTGATTGAATTTGATTTTATGTTTTGCAAAATTAATAATTTTTGACCAATTTTCTTAACAAATTCCATCAAAAAACTCAAAAATTTTTCCCGGCGGCGCCTGTCGGCACCGCCGGCCACCACTCCCGAGACAATTTTCATCGATATACAAAAATTTCACTTGAAAAAATTTCGGATTTCGGGTTTCGGAATTTCGGGAAATTTCGGGATTTTTGGGTTTTCGGATTTCGGATTTAAAATCGTTTCGGATTTTTGGGATTTTCGGATTTCGGATTTAAAATCGTTTCGGATTTTTGGGGTTTCGGATTTCGGATTTCGGGTTTCGGATTTTATTTTCCGATTTTGCCCAGCCCTGGTCGGCATATATCCATTTTTACATACCGTATTTCCTAAAACAGAACCCCGTGGAGTCTCTATTCTTCAACGCAAACATTTTTTAAGTTTCCCGTCTCTGGTTGTAGCCCGTCTAAAAATGAAAGTTGTTTTTGATTATTCGCCACTTTTTTACCGAAAAGTAAATTTGTTTATCGAGCAAATTTGCAAAAATGACAACAATACATCAAATCAGACAAACCAAAATAATTGTATAAATGTTAAATAAATCCATCGACCGTATCTTTCCAAAGAAAAAAAGGCTTCCTCATCATTAGGCGCCTAGGCTTAAGCTTCCTCATCAGAATTTATATTCAAAGTCCGGCCCAAAGTTGGCTTTAATTTTGGTGCCAGGATTGCCCAACGTAACGCATGGAAAAAAATCGCAGCAATGCCTTCTGATCACTTTGCATCAACAAAAACTGATCAATCGAAACGAGCTTTTGCTGGCGTATTCGGTCAAATTTGACATGCTAATTTCTAGAAAAATTGGAAATATTATTAACGAATGGAAACATAAGCCAAATCACCAGACTTTAACTTAAATTGAGCGACAATTTCCACTAAAATGAGAGAGTTTTTTCACGCTTTAAACTTTATAATTATTAAAAAATATATTTATTATTAATCTTTAACAAACTTGTTCAGGAATAAATTTGAAATCTTTTGGCAAAATTTCAAGCAACAAGTGCACGATGCAGTGGAATGTCAATGCTATTAGAGTTAATGTGTGAAATTTTGACTAGGGTTGTCGGTTCCGAACCGAACAAACAATTACATTTATCGATATAATACAGATTTTTAAAAAACAAAAATTAGAGTCAAGGTGCAAAAATTTCTTTTAAAAACCTATTACTTTCGAAAGCCTCGTATCGATTTCAATAATTTCGAGGTTTTCTAAAAATTGTTTCCGTGCCGAAAAAGCTTACCTTTCATTTTAAAATGAATTGTGAATATTTTTCAAATAAAATTTTACTATAAAAATTATTTTATATAAATTCGCTTTGAAAAAATTTTCGTTCCCCGTTTTCCTTTAAAAAAAGTTACCGCTTTTCCGTTTTCATTATTTTCACTGACTATGAGGCTGAATTTCAGTGGAATAATAAGCCTAAAATTTAATATTTCTTCCTAAATTTAAAAACAAAATTTCAAATAAGCCGTATTATTGCAAAAAACCTGCCTAACCGAAAACCGGTACCCCCGGTTTAAAACCGACCGTAACCCACCCTAATTTTTCATTTTAACGTTCCACGGAATTGCTGCTTTTTTCGGCACCAATGGGCTTTAAACGTGTTTTTATGAGTAAAACAATTTTAAAAAGTTCGGACCCGCTTCAGAAGCCCGAATGGTTGGTGCATCAATTTGCGCTTCTCCCACTATGGCAGCTCGTTCAGTCCGTGAGGCATCTGTTGCCCCCGTTTACGACGATGGTACTTTGTTTTGAAAAATTTTTGAATTAGAATGACTTTTTTTAGCACATATGAAAACATACTTTGGGGGTATTTTTAGCACATATTACTGACATATTTTAAGCTTTTCAGAGTTTAGCACATATTTCGCCATTTTCCCAAATTTACTTAACAAAAATGCAATAAAAACGAAAAATCATATTTTGGGGGTTTAGCACATATAAATCCCATCCCTATTTATCATTTTACAACGACAATACCCAGAATGCCCCTGCCAATGGTTGGTGGCGTCTATTTGGGGATTTGTGGCGCGGGACACGGGAAAGTTGCGCGCATTGGCCCGGCCGCTGTTCAAAGACGGCATCGGCGACCGCATGGACAAGGGAAATTTGTGGCTGGTGCCCGGCTTCACACTTCTCGTGTTCGCCATTCTCTGGACGACAAAACTGTGAGCAGAGTGTTAATGAATTTAACATAATATGGTTCTTTTAACTTATTTTTAGTACCAAAATTGCCCTGGAGGAGTCCACGTGCCGTGAAGCCTCATCTACGATTTTGAAGGCACAAAACTCGAAGACGACGCGAAAAGGCATTGCCAGACTGCCAGCAGGTATTACGTCAGCCCGGACGAGGCGTTCTCGCACAACAACAACTGGCGAAAGCAGCGGGAGGTGAAGAACCCGGAGGTTAGTCCAAAATAATTAAATATTTACCTATAAATTGCGTCGTTTTAGTGGATTGTCTGGTTCTGGGCACCAATCGTGTTTGTGATGTATGTGCTGACACGATTTATGTGGATTCTCCTGCTTGAGAATCATGGTAAGGTCAAATTTATTACAAATGCTTGCCGTTTTAAATTACAATTCAATTTCAGGCATAAATTTTGCCAACGTTGTCGGAGCTCGCAGACCAAAACGGTGGAGCATGACGGCGTGACGGAAATAGTGGCGGACCGACTTCCGATGATTGGCGAGAACTTCCGATGCGCCTCCTCTTCAAGGTATGACATATAAATATGAATTTAATGGGATTTAAATACTTTTTTTAAACAACATCAAGCAGAGCATATGTTGCTGATGATTGTCGGTACCTATCGCACCTGGGGGCTTGACATCGGCCGTGAGTGGTGGGAGCAGAGAGAAACAATGTTAAACCGTTTTATTCCCATCATTTTCAGATTTTGATGGAAGCACTGCAGTGCAGCGGCAGATAAGAGCGGCGTAACCCGCGTCCAACGATCGCTTTTGACCTCAACACTCACATTTCTTTCAATTGTTTTTGTATCTGTAAATTCTGATTTTGTTGATATTAAAAAATCATTTTCCAGTTATATTGACGAAACGGTAATCGACTTTCTCCGTTGCATTCCGCACCTGTTCAACACAGACATTAGTTTGATGTTAAACATTACGGGTAATTGTGCCAAGGGAGGGAGTAAACTAAAGTTTTCCATTTCTAGAGACCAAATCCGAAGCTGGCAAATCATTGTGCAAAATGTTTGGCCTCTGCTCAATACCGACAAAATAAGTAAAATGTGGTTCGATCACGTGATTCTGGCCAAACTGCGAACTCTCTTCTCGCTAACCGTTCTGTGCGACTATGCCAACCTTCGATCAATTCAGGCCACCACCCCAATAATTCCTTACGGCCCTGCCGTTGATCACCATGAAGCATCACGGTCAAGCGTTGTCAAAATGGTTGCAAACACCGCGTGAAGATGGATGTCCGAAGGTGTTGGCATATTACCCTGAAAACAGCATCACATCAGTGATGCAAGAGCTCGAAAAGTAAGCCTGATCTAATCATAAGCCTGAGCCTAACCCTAAGCAAAGATAGGCTGTTCTAAAATTTGAGAACAGAACAGGAACAGGTTCAAAATCCTTGGAACAGGAAAACACTGATAAATACTCACAACACCCCAAAGCAAATTTTATAGAACAAACCCAAAAAATATTGACAAGTTCGAAAACAAAATAAATGGATAAAATGCTTTGATAGCAAAGAAAAAAAAATGATAACGCAACAACAAACCACAAATCCCCTCATTTTTAAGTTTTAAATGCCACAGGCAATGTTGAATTCGAAAATGGGGCCAAAATTCCCTTCAATTTTCTGGCCAACAAAACGCATGGATATAAATCGGCGGCAGAATCAACAAGAAAACCGTCAGTTCGGAAACTCTCTGCTTTTTAGGCATAAGTTTTTTAGCTTTAATATTTAAAAAAAATAAAATATTGTATTTCCTTAGGGCTAATCAATCGATGGGATTCCGCGGCATGTCACGACCAACTCGCGCTCATTGGACCCGAACAAGTGATTTTCCAACATAATGGCAATAATTTGGGTAAAAATATTATTACATATTTTGTTAACAATTTGGAGAACAAAGTTTTATGATAAACAGTTCACCACAATTACTTTTCAGGGGATCGTTCTGTCCTCGTTGAACGGCATTTTCAACAAATTTTTACGGAATTTTCTACTACGAAGTTTTTGTTTTGCCATTATTCGCATTTTGTTTTGTTTTTATAATTGTTTTGTATTTTATTGTTTTGAAATTTTCATAAAAAAAATTTTGAACAAGTATTCAAAATGAGAAAATTTAAAAAAGAATTCATTAATTAATATTTAAGTTCAGCCCCCCCCCATCAACGAAAAATATTGGCATCTGCAGTTGTTGGACCAAGTTTCTTAACAAAANGTTAAATTTGTTTCTCTTCATTTGCATAAATCTATTCGGTCTTTTGTTGTCGTTAGCTGTCCAGTAATTTTCTGGAAAAGAAGTTATACCTTACGCCGAAGTAAAATTTAAAAATACTTTTGCTGATCATTTTTAAACGAAACTGACCGAAATTCGAATGGTCGACAAACACCATAAATAGAACTTTTTGTAAATTTTAATTTTGTGACAGAAATCAGTCAAATTAATTTAAATTTGAGCTTTGTGGCTGAAAATTTGAAATGGCTTTTGCTGCAATTTGCTTTTGTTCACAATTTCTGGGTTACCCTTCGCCTTTTTTCACGCAATCTCGCCAAAATCGAATTTGTGCTAAAATAGTGCGGTGCTTTTTTGACATTTACTATTCTTTTTCGTCAAATAATTTTGTTTCATTTTTGACACAAAAAGAGGCGTCGTCCTGAAGAAAAAAGAGTGTGGGAAAAAGGCAAAAATAGTTAAGGAACTTTAAGCAATTAAAAATGCAAAGAGTTAAATTTGTTCCCTCCCTATCTACGGAGGTGGAAGAGTCGCGCATCGGGGACCAGCAGACCCAGGCCGGCGGGAGTAAACGGCTTAAGTTCTCGGTGAACGCTAACCAAATTCAAATTTGTTTGCTGTAATGAAATATCGATTTGTGCGCCATGAACATAAAATCATTGGACTTGACCGGTTCATTCATGGCCAATACCAACAATTTTGGAAATGAAAAGTCAATATTCTGTTGGGCCAAAAATCCCCCAAAAAAATCATGCAGGCATAACTTTTGATACTGTTCAAAAAAGATAACTGCACTACGTTGATTAGACACCGGGAAATCAAATTTTTGGTTTAGGGGGAAGCAATTTGCCTGATCTTTTGCCAATAGTAAAGTAGAAAATGTTCTCTATTTTATGAAAACAAAGGAGATCTTAAAGTAAACTCGTGACTTTTTACAATTCAAGAATTTATCCTACAGTACCCCTTGGAGAGGGACTCGCCATGCATTATTCAACTAACAAATAAGCTTATTCGAAAAACAAAATGAATTGATGTTTTAATCAACATAGAAAAAACAATACAAAATGACCGTAATCTACAACAACAAAACCATAAATCACCTCGTTTTTCACTTTCTAAATCTTATCCGGCAATGTAAGACGTTTCGCACACTGGACATTTGGCACACGGTCATTTCGCACACTAGTGAAAAAATGGACGTTTCGCACACTGGGGAGAAAAAGGACGTTTCACACATAAATTTCGCACACATTCAATAAAAGCTTGCAAAGTATTTTAGATAAATGAATAAATTTTAAATTAAGCCAATGTTGAATAATTTGGCTAAAATTGCACTCAAATTTCAATATTACCAAAACAAACTCAAAAACACAATGTCTATTTTGGCCAACTTTTGGTGGTTCATAACTTTCTTCATAGTGGTTTCCGGCACAAACTTTTTGCGAATTCTTACTCAGCTCGACGAGAGGAATCGATTGGTAGTATTTTTATTCGAATCTGAACCATTCAATGTGCGAGCGATGTGCGAAATGTCCAGTGTGCCGTCCTTTTTCCCCCAAGTGTGCGAAACGTCCGTTTTTTCACTAGGGTGCAAAATGTCCAATGTGCCAAATGTCCGATAGCCCTTTGAAGCTATAAATTGGAGTTTGTTTTAAAAAGTTGGGTTACGGAATTTACTGTAGCTTTTTATGAATTATTTTTTTAAAAACTGACACTCACTAACTAAGGGTTCACAGAATTCGACGACTTCAGCATCTCACAACAATTCGTCTACTGCAAATGCATGACAGTCCAAGGGCAAGTCATCAGCAGTTGCCAGACTTTGACACATTTTGTCGTAATGTTTTTATAAGTTTTGAAGGGCCTCAACTTTTTTCGAAAAAAATTTTTAAAAATTTCTTTCCGCAGGCAATTTTTGAACTTGATTTTCAGGAATCTTGTTGTTTTTTTCCTGTCCATCACCGACAATAATTTCGCTTTGAAAATTCACAATAAAGAAAAAAAATTGTAAATCTCGAAAAATCTCGTGAGATTTTTCGAGATACGAGATTCTCGATCGAAATCTCGATCGAACGAATTTTTTCGAGATACGAATTCGAGATTTTACGAGATTCTCGATCGTAATAGCCCTAAGAAAATATAATTTGCATTTTATTTAAATATTAAAGCTAAAACTGAAGCTTAAAAAGAATAGAGAATTTTTCCGAACTCTTAACAAAAAATTCTTCGGAAGGGTCCAAATTAGAGAAAGTTGGCCACAAATATTTTGAGAATGTTGGAACTTAAAAGAATTTTAATAATTATTAATAATCGATCGATTTCTTAACCCTGATCAGCTGTTATGTTCCCCCCTGCAGTGGTTGATTCGGCCGAAATTGACATATTTATTTTACTAGAAAATTTTAACTTTTAGTTCTAAAAAAATGACAACATTTTAAAAACTGAACATTTAACCGTTTTGAATGAATTGGCATATTTATTAACTGAAGTTGGCACTTATAAAAATAGTTTCCCCAATTCCATCCGGGAGTCAACGGTGCTTATTTTGGGTTAGTTGCAAACATAAAAAAAAGTTTAAAGCGTGAAAAAACAGTTTAGTCTTTTGAAATTCCATTCTCACAACTCTCCGGGTCAACATTTTGCTGGGAGCAAATAAAACAAAAGAAAAAGAGATTAATTCCCAAAAGTAAAATGCCCTCCTCCCCCTTTTTCAGGTCAACAAATGCKCCTCGCAAAAATCCATTCAATTTATAAGATAATCCCAACTTCAGGCAGTCTATAAATATTTAAGTTTATTTAAAACGGTTAAATCTTTKATTTATTAAAACAAACTCTCACATTTTAAAAGCTAAAATCAAATRTATTAAGTCGAGATAAAAAATAAACAATTTTCCCCGCGGCGCGGGAGCGGATCCCCTCGCGTGATTTTGCGGGATCCCGCTCCGCAATCCCGCATTTTTTGCGATCTGCGAGATTAATCCCGCAAAATCCGCTCCCGCAAAGATTTCTYAAAAAAATCCCGCAGCGGGATCCCGCAATTTAGAATACCTAATTTTAAAAAAATATTAATTTACAAGTAATAAATATTTTTGAGCAGGGGTGTTGAGGTTAAAAATATATTCGGAAACGAAATTGAGACTTGGCCCAAATACGGAATCGAAATTCCTTTTAGAAAACTCCGATAAACCCCTTTTTTTTGGTGTTGATGTCTGAAAATTTTTCTTGGCAACCTTGGTATGTATAATCCGAATCAAATGTTATTAAAACCATTAAAAATTTTAAATGTTTTCATTAAAGCGATATAAAATCATTAAATTTTGTTATGGCGAATGTGCAAATACAACGACGTCGGCGTTTACCGTTGGAATTGCAGTGTGAGGTGTGCCGTTTTTAAATGCCACAATAACCCAATCCAAAAATGGATGAAAAAATCATTTTTTTCACAAAATTTCTTAATTTAAATGCCATTTTTCTTGTAAATATTGTCCGATTTCAGATAATTTCGGCGTTGCCCTTTCAACATAGCCGCCGAATGCTTTTGCTGTGCAATTCAATCGCCAAAAATTGTATTGCGCTCGTCCGAAAACAGAAAAAGGTCCAAATTAAAAAAATATATTTTGATTAAAAGGGTCCCCCCTCATGGTTTTGCATAAAAATGCCTCCCCCCCGTTACAGAAATGCCAACATTTTCCTTTCCCTTTCAAACAGAATCGATGGGATTCCACGGCATGTGACGACAAACTCTCGCTCATTGGGCCCGAACAATTGATTGCCCAATATAATGGAGAGAATTGGGGTAAACATTATTCTGTTAAAATGATTTGATTGTTTATGTAAAGAGTTTAGACAATTTTTGAATGAATTAATTCACTTTTCAGGGTGGAGTTCTGTGATCGCTGAAAAGCCAATGTGGAAAAATCCTTACTTTGAAGTGAAAATCTTAGAGAAAAAAGGGTAATAATTTATAAATATTATAAAACATTTGCTGTGATTTAAAATATTATTATATTTAGCTGTATTTTTATTGGACTTGCGACCAAACAAATGCAATTGAATTACCCGGTTGGATATCACGAAGGCACTTACGGATACTTCAGCGCTGGCACATTTTATGGCCACGAAGTAGAGGGATGTGGCCACTTCGATGGACGTCCTTTCATCGGTGGAAAGCCTTCGTTTGGCGTCGGCGACGTCATCGGCTGCGGCATCACTTTTAAAAATGGTTAAATTATTTACACAAAAAACGGGGAGCGTTTGCGTGAGAACGGGTCAACTCCGTCCCAGCTACAAATTTTAGAGTCAAAAGAATGATATGCTAAATTTTTCGAATTTTGAAAAAGATGAACCCCAAGCTAGGGTGGCTTAGGCTCGCTGGCACTAAAGAATTCATTGAATATAATAAGTGTCGAGGGAGGATTTTGGAATTATTTCCGCCCAACTTTTGTTTAATATTTGTTTTTGCAGACGCCGCCAATTTATTTGTCAATTCTGCCGCCGATTTGTTTCCATGCGTTACGTTGGTCTGTCCTGACACCAAAATTGAAGCGAATTTTGGCCCAAACTTCAAATTCACATTTCCGATGGGATTTAGAAACTGAAAAATGAGATTTGATGTATTGTTGTCATTTGCTCGATAAAGAAATTTACTTTTCGGTAAAAGTGAAGAATAATCAAAAAAATTTTTCTGAGCCGAGATACAGCTCCACAAAGTTGATAAAAAAACAATGGAGCCGGACCCTTTTGGTCAAAATTTTAAATTTTGAGAGAATTTCCAAAATTTTCGCGATCTAAATAGAAATTTTCAGTTTTTTTAAATTGCAACGAAAATGAATTAATTTGTTTTTAATTTTAGCATTTTGAACACTAGATCGAAATTTTATGAAAATTCAAAACCCAAGAACCGAAACGGAATGTTTTGGTTCCAGGAACCGAACCAAAAGTATCCAAATGTGATTTTCTGGCTGTTTTCTTTTTTAAATTTATTATTAAATAATTGCTAATTTTACTACGTGCCTATTCTTCAAGGGCCTGTTTTTACTACGGTAAACAATCATCTCAGTGCCGCACACCACAGTCCTGTTCTGATTTTGACATATTTTATTGGGTTTTGAAATTTTCATAAAATTTTGATCCAATAATCAAATGAGAAAACTTTAGAGAATTCTTTAATTACTATTTAAATTAGAGTCCGAACCAAAACCCAATACCAAAAATTTTTGGGGGATTGTTTTGTACAAAAAATTGGACCAATACTATTGACCAAATATTGTTTGGGCCCAAGTTTCCGGTCTCTAATTTAAATTCAGCCCCCCTCCCCCTACCAACGAAAAATATGGCTAAATTCTGCAGTTTTTGGTCAACAGTTTTTTTTAAAAATTTAGTTGGCTTCGGACCGGAAGCGATTAAACTTTTGCTAAATTTGAACACGCCAAAACAAATTTTACTGAAAACCCCAAAATATTGACAAATTCAAAAAACAAAATAAACTGATAAAATGCTTTAATCAACAAAGAAAAAATAAATGATAAAATGACCTTAATCTTAAAAAAAATAAAATATTGTATTTCCTTAGGGCTAATCAATCGATGGGATTCCGCGGCATGTCACGACCAACTCGCGCTCATTGGACCCGAACAAGTGATTTTCCAACATAATGGCAATAATTTGGGTAAAAATATTATTACATATTTTGTTAACAATTTGGAGAACAAAGTTTTATGATAAACAGTTCACCACAATTACTTTTCAGGGGATCGTTCTGTCCTCGTTGAACGGCATTTTCAACAAATTTTTACGGAATTTTCTACTACGAAGTTTTTGTTTTGCCATTATTCGCATTTTGTTTTGTTTTTATAATTGTTTTGTATTTTATTGTTTTGAAATTTTCACAAAAAAAAATTTTGAACAAGTATTCAAAATGAGAAAATTTTAAAAAGAATTCATTAATTAATATTTAAGTTCAGCCCCCCCCCATCAACGAAAAATATTGGCATCTGCAGTTGTTGGACCAAGTTTCTTAACAAAATTAGTCAAAAATTTCACGGATCCCCCCTCACCGCAAATTTTACCGAAAAGTAATTTGTTTATCGAGTAAATTTGCAATAGGGTGTTCGTCGACCCAAACCTATGTTATAGGATAAAACAGCTTAACTTTTAGTTTCAGGGGATCGTACTATCCTCGCTGAACGGCCAATTCCTAAAGAATATTTCGGCATTTTCAACAAATTTTACGGCATTTTCTACTACGAATTCGGTTCCAAAATATTTGCCAATTCATATATTTTTACAGAAATAATGCCAAAACTGTTCTTGTTTCGGCTCAAAGTTCTTATTTTATTGGGTTTTGAAATTAACATAAAATTTTTGATTGGTATTCAATATGAGAAAATTTTAAAGAGAATCATTAATTAATATTTAAGTTCAGCCCCCGCCCCATCAACGAAAAATATTGGCATCTGCAGTTGTTTGGACCAAGTTTCTTAACAAAATCAGACAAAAATTTCACGGATCCCCCCTCACCGCAAATTTTACCGAAAAGTAATTTGTTTATCGAGCAAATTTGCAAAAATGGCAACAACGCATCAAATCAGACAAACCAAAACGAATTATATAAATTAAATAAAATCCATCGACCGTATCTTTCCAAAGAAAATGGCTTTCTGATCAGAATTTATATTCAAAGTCCGGCCCAAAATTCGCTTCAATTTTGGAGCCAGGCTTGGCCAACGTAACGCACGGAAACAAATCGACGGCAAAAGAGACAAATAAATTGGCGGTGTCTGCAAAAACAAATAAATAACGAAAATAAATTGAATATTTCAAAATTTTTTATTCAAAACGCTCCCCGTTTTATTCAATGGCATTTGTTTGGTCGCAAGTCCAAGTGAAAATACAGCTAAATATAATAATATTAAGCACACAGCAAATGTTATAATATTTATAAATTATTACCCCTTTTCTCTCTAAGATTTTCACTTCAAACTAGGGTTGCACGGGACCGGGACTTTTGGGAAAAACCGGGACCGGGACTTCCCGGGACCAGAAAAACCGAGACCGGGACCAGATTTTAACCGGGACCGGGACCAAGATTTTCAACCGGGACCGGGACTAACCGGGACTTTTCAAGGGGAAATTTTTTTTTGTAATGTTCAATGGTAAAACAAAAAAAATTTTTGTTATTCAAAATATCTTCTCATTGTCTTTAACTTCAATTTTATCATATCATTTTTTTGAGATTCTGCTTTACTTTTAGGGGGTGGGGTCGGCGGTGCCGATAGGCGCCGCCGAGAAAAATTTTTGAAATTTTGACTCAATTTTGTTAAAGAAATTCATCAAAATTTTAGCAAAATTATGAATTTTGCTTCGGAATTTCAAGAAAAACTGGTTTACGTAAGAGTG
>MEIZ01000291.1:50274-61590 GCA_001723225.1 Globodera ellingtonae | reverse complement strand
TGTTCTAGCTTGGCCTGTTCTGTTCCTGTTCTGTTCCTGTTCCAAGGATTTTGAATCTGTTCCTGTTCCTATGCTGTTCTAAATTCTAGAATAGAACAGGAACAGGAACAGAACAGGAACAGAACAGGAACAGAACAGGAACAGAACAGGCCAAGCTGGAACAGGAAAACACTGCTACTTACTTGTTTATACGAAAAATAAAATATTTTTTAACCTCTTAAAATTATTTATCTAGAATTCAAATGGTTAATCTAATTGATTTAGAAACGAATAGAACTTTTAAGAAAACAAAGCTAAACAAAATAAAACTTGGATGCAAACCATTAAATATTTAATAGAATAACGATAAAATAGTTGGGGAGTCATGTTTTATTAAAAACAAAGTTTTAAAAAATAGTAACCAACATAGAAAATTAAAAATCTAAGTGCCATTATAAAATCCGCGTCGATTACGGCTTCACTTGTGCTGAAATTAATAAAATATTAATGTATAACAATTAAATTCAAAATTAATATACATTTTTTTTATTAATAAAATTTCCTAAAAAAGCATGAATAAAATTACTCAAGAAAATAAATCGCTCATTTTATCAAAATAAATTAATGGCGGTATGTTAAGACATGCAGCAGAATTCATCACAGAGAATGAAAAGCGGCTGGAAACGCTCGAGATGGCTAATTCACAATAACGAAATAAGGAACTCAAAGGCCATGTGCCGATTTGTAGCGCCAAAATAAATAATTATTGGGACAAGCAAACAACGGAAAAATAATGTTAAAAGCACAATTTACTGATTAGAATTGTTAAATACATTTGTCAAAGAAGTTATTTTTTGACACAAAGATATTCTAAATTCATATAAGCAAACTATTGCAGTTCAAATCACTAGCCAAAATATGCCATTGTTATTAATACATTTATTAAAAAAAATTGTATAATTTAAAACAAACATCATATGTAAACTAAAAACAATATTAAGATTACGATCAATTTTAAGAAAAATTGCAACTGCTTAATTGATTCTCTTTTAAAAGTCCATCCAGGCTGGATGAATCAAATGTAATAAATTTTCATCCAAATCGGTTGCTGATAATTAAAAATGCAATTTCTAATCTCACACCATTTCCGTTTAAAGTATTGATTTTAATTTGAATTAAGATGCCACGCAGCACCTGATTTGAACAGTTGTGGATATTTTATTGTTTATTCACTGAGGCATATTATTAAGCTATAACTTAACAAAATAAATGATATTTAAAATTGGGAAAAATGAATGAAATTATTTAAAAAGTTTAAACCCTAAACAAAAATAAGTCAATTTGGTTCTATTAAATCAAAGATTGTATTTTATAATATTTTTTTTTCGATTCATGCCATAGTTTAATTATTTGTTTATTAAATTTTACAGTTGATATGCTTATTAATGATTGAGTTAAAATACTTTTTTATACTTTTTTTAAAATTAACAAGCAGTTTATATGAATTTTTATTTAATTATTTTTTGTTTTTAACCTAAGAAATTGGATTGTTGGGTTTATATGTATAAATGTAAAGGTGTAAAAATAAATATTATTTCATAAAATAACTAAATCTGTTTTTTAACTCTTCTCCACGATTGTAATGTAAAATTTATTAAGATTTTAACATAATATTTTGTTATAATTAAAAAATATTTGCGAAATGATGCGTGCATTTAAATATGACTATTAAATTTTTACTTGTGACTTCTGAAATTGCGATGATTTTAATTTTTTTTATTCTTTTTTATATCTTGATTTAAAATGGATTATTTTTGAACAATTTAATGACTATTTTATAAATTTAATCTCCCGGCTGGTAATCCCAGCAAATTTCGGTGCCTGTTCAGCAAAACAAAACAGTGCAACATATATATATATAGTGACATTTAGATTCTGTAAAGGCCACTTTACATTACTATAGCAGATGTGAACTTGGGACTGTCTTATTTTTATCAATAATAGTTTTTTAAAATATTTTTTTTAGTTTTCTTTTAATTTTTTATTAATTATTGAAGAGACTGTATGAGAAAACATTGTGTTCTTTTTTATTATCAACTATACAAATTAACAAATTTGTTCAGCATTTAAATCGTTTATCAGTATTAATATTTACATTAGGTCTACGGCCCCGCCGGTTACAAAAGCATTTTTGGATTTGGCAGTGGCTTATTTGTTAGCTAATTCATTTTAATAACCGAAAATTTTCTTTTACTTTTTCATAATTAGTAGAAAGGAATATATTTATTGTTAAGAAAAGCACTAAGATTTTAGTAAATGAGTCGTCAATCTGGATGCCATAAATTGGCTATTCATCGCAGTCCATCAAGCCCCTTGATGTTTGTCTTCTAGCACTCGTGGTCACCGCGAAGGGCAACATTAACAACTAATTGGTTAATTTTCAAGGCTTAAACAAATGAGCAATTTTTTTAACATACTTTTACGTTTAATTTTTTGTTTAAAAATTATTTTTAATTAAGAAAACTCATTTGATTAAATGTATTGCTCAGCAGATATTTGTCGTATAACTTTAAAACTCCGGTCAAGATGAATATTGGACAGTTTCAAATTGATAATTTGGAACTCACATTTTAAAATTAATATTTGAAAAATTGTTTGGGAAAATTTGCCCCTATCAAAGCTTTAGAGTTTATATTTGTTATTCTATCGTTTTAATGAAGTACGGGTTATTAAATTATCAAGCCCACTTATAACGCCTTTTTATATGCATGGTTGGGTGTACCATAATTTCTGTGCTTTATAAGCATGGTATTATATAATAATTAATGACGTTTATTAATATTGTGTTAATTTAATTTTTTGTTGCTTCGTTTTTGTTTGCACAGCTTTAAATCGATATAGGTATGTCGTTTTGCATTGCGGGAGCCTCTATTATCTTTGTGGCGACTGACTTATATTCAGATACTGTACAATTTTTTTCCCCATTTATTGGTTAATTTTATCAATTTATAGTTTAAAATTACTACTGGTCTGAAAACTTTTGTCTAAAATGATTTATGCCAAACAATAAAATTACAAAATTATTAGTTGCAGTAAAATTATACTAGAAAATTTAGAAAATGAAACAATGCGCATTAATGGAGACGAAATTACACTAAATAGATTCATTATAATTTCCGAGAAGCAAAATTGTTGTTTTTTGGTGAACTCAATGGATGTTGCATGGCATTTTTTGTGATTTTATTATTTAAATTCAAACAAGATAAAATATGTATTTAAAAATTATTTTTATTTAATTTCACGTTGATAACAAATTATTAAAAAAACTAAAACAATGTTTGATTAAAGGCATCTCTTAATTAATTGTAAGTTTTGGTTTCATTTTTTAATAAATAAAAAATATTACCGGAAATATTAAAAAATGTTTCTTGACTTTAAAAGGACGCACCAAAGAACAAATCAAAGAGATGCACGAGATCGAGATTGAAAAAGAGAAAAGAATAAGCAAACAAACAAAAATTTATACTTTTGGGGTTCATCAATGGTTATAAAATAAAAAGAATTTATTTCTAAATATAAATATGATAACATACAATTTATACATTTTATTCAAAATCATTAATAAGTTTTTTTGAAAATGTATTTTCTTTAGTTCTTATAGGTTTAAAAGAATTTATTTAACATGTTAATATAATATATCTTCTACCATTATAGTAAAAAGTAAAAAGCAAACATTACAAAACAAATGCAAATGCGCAAATGTATTTTAATTTAATGAACTCAGAAATGAAAACTAATAATTAAAAATAACCAAAACAAATAAACTAAATTGTTTCTAATAAATTAAACAAAATGTATACAAATAATTGTTGCGTGTGTATGAGCAAAATTTGAGTCTAAAATAGATACTTTAAAAAATAGGAAGTCTCTAATATCTGTAAAATAGTACTTAATTTTCCAAAAAAGCACTATTAAAATACCGTATTAAAATAAAATCGGATTTAAATTTTATAGGAGGCTGGTCCCTCCACTTCAGTGACGTCTCCCATAATCAAAAGCAAATTATTATTTCCCAATTTTATTTTGGAAAATTTACAATAGCAAAATTTCCAGAAAATGGCCCGTTCATTGTCGGCTGCCCTACGATGTCGGAGCGCTGGATTTTGTTTTTTGCATAAATAATGTTGGAATAAATATAATTTGAATTTAATTAAGGCGAAAAACTTATTTGTACAAAACCCTAAAATTTTTTTGAAGAGATACGAAGTCTTCCTCAGAAAACAAACAAAACAATCAAATAAAAATTTTTTTGCTGGAAGCTCATATTATTTTCTTCGTACATAATTTGAATAAGTTTTAAAGATTACAAATTGATATTATACATAAAGTAAACTAATCAATACACGAAAATTTTAAAAAACATTTGTTATATAACACTAAAATTAATTTTCAAATTATTAATATAATATGAAAAATTATGTTGATATTTCTTACAAATTTTAGTGATGGCCATAAATTTAAACATAAAAGCTACACGAAATTTTTGGCGGATTTTAGCAAGTTATAAAAAACGCAATCAAATGGTTTCCGAACGACAAAAATTTTGCTCTATCATGTACAACGTTCAAAAAGTCAGTCGACAAAATCAAAAAATAGAAAAAAAAATATGATCTATCATAAATTTCTTATTAAGCAATTTCCTTAGTAATAATTCAAATGTGTTTTAATTTTTAAACATTCAAAATTAAATAATATATGCATATAAATGATAAAATATTTTGTAAGCAAATTAGCAACGCTTCCATGCATTAGAAATGTCTTTGTGCAAAACGGCAAGGTTCGGGTATTATTATATAACTTAATAACAGCACCACAAATATAAAATAATGCAAATTAACACTAAAATATTAAAAATCTAGAATAACTAATTCGCTATAAATTTCAAGATTTATCAGAGATCATGGATCAATATTTTATTACTTCTTTTATTAATATGATTAAAGCTATTTTTATTTTATACAGATACGAAAGCCCATTTGCAGTTTTTATGAAACGCCCAGTTTTTACGAAATGACACAGCACGTGTCTAAATGTCAATCATCAGAATGTTTTATTTTGAACGTTGCAATCACAAAAATATATTTTACCAAATAAATTTATTAGGTTAACGTACATATTTGTTGCTTCAATTTTTGTTGATTGTACGGTAATCTTCGTTTCATAGATACATTTTACTGTTGTCCAAATTTTTATTTGAATTGCTAATGTGCTGTCAAACTTATAATACAGATTTTTAGTGTTTGAAGAAAAATTTAAGATAATAATTTTATAGAACATTCTTTTTCGTAGAGTATTTTTGACAGATTTAGTAGATTAAATTAATGGAATATAATAAATCTTTATTATGGTTAAGTTGGTTGAAATGAATGATTGTTGTAGAATCTGTTGAATTTTTTTGACTTGTGTTTGTTGAACATCTGCATTTAGTCTTTTTTAGTTTAAAAGTTTAAAAAATAATAATTTGAAATTTACCATTTAATTTTAGATGTTTTATTGTCCCAAAACACTAATTTCTTTTTTATTTTAAATAAGTTACGTACGGAATTCTAAAATATTTTGTGATTTTATTTTGTTAAAGTTTTTTACTTAATTTTTTAATTTGAAAGTCGGATTAGATTATTTTTATATCAAATAAAATGTTGATAATTTAATTTAAGTGATAATATTAAAATTTTATGCCTTTGGATTTGAGTTCCAAAGTGTTGTGCAGCTTTTGCATGTCACCGCGCAAAGCGTACACGTCACCTTCCAACGTAAGCACACGGCTGCCCACACCCAGCTGGATCGAGCCCATTTGAGGATATTCGTCCCAGTTTGCAGTGACCTAAGCCGCGTTGATGTTGACAAAATATGTTTTAATTGAGTCATATATATAATTCTTTTTGTTTAAGGTTAGTCAAAAAACTGTTTTGGATTTTGCAAAAAACTCAAAAAATCCCGGTTCCCGCCTCCTAGGAGGAGGTTGGAATAGTCATGTGGGATTACAACAGTATATACAGTATCGAAAACAGTATTTTTTTGAAAAATCAATGAATACGCAACATGAAAAAGGGCCTACGTTCACGCTGTAGTACCACATAAATTTTGGACATCCCGGCATATATCCAAATAATTTATAGTAAACATTTATTTGTTCGAATAAAATTAGACGATTTTATATTTGAAAAAAAATTTTTTTGTTTAAAAAAGAACATGCATTGTGAATGAAAAACTAATATCCTAAATTCGATAAATGTTTTTCTTTATTAAAGTATAATAATAATGGGTGCTAGGTCGTTTCGCAAAATCCGCCACTATGGGCGTTTCGCAAAATCCGCCACTATGGGCGTTTCGCAAAATCCGCCACTATGGGCGTTTNTGAATTGACAGGTCAAGGGGGGGGGATTAAAATAGTAATTTTGCGCAAATTTAGACATATTTCCTAACTGAATTCACTAATTTCATTTTTATTCCGCCGGAGGCGTCTTAATACATTAATATTAAATTTCAGACGAACAATTAATTCCCAATCTCACGATTTCCGACTTTTTTGGGGGTCGGAATTCCGATTTTCAAAATTTTTAGCAAAAAGTCGGAAATTTTCGGACCAATTTTCTTCACAAATCTCTTTAAATCATATAAAAAACTTTAAAAAATTTCAAATTGTGCTAAGACTAATAGAAAAGACAAATCACTGAGTCATCAATTTACTTTGGTGGAATCCTATTAAAAAGATTGAAATTTTGTCAAAAAGTTCGCAAGACCATCGCCCTGTTCTCGGCAAAAATAAAACACGGAACCCCCTGAAATTCAAAATTATTTTGAAAAACAAGCCAATTTTCTTGAAAATCAAAAGGAAAATCGACAGTCGAAATTTCGATGCAGCGATGAGCCGAGCCCCGTATCATTAAGTACCAAATAATTTCTCCAGCAAAATTTTGAAGATTTTTGCCTTTTTTTCTCTCAAAATTCGTAATAAAATTAGAATTTACTTTAAGCGCGTTCGAATGCTGAATTTAATAATAAATTAAAAAAGAAAGAGCCAAAAAAATCACAACAATTTCATGACAAATGTTTAAAATTCAAAAAAATTATACCGACGGCGCCAGGTCAACAATTTGCTGGGAGCAAATAAACATTCAAATTTATATAATAAAAAGAGATTAATTCCCAAAAGTAAATGGCCACCCTTTTGCAGGTAGGTCAACATTTGTCCCCGCCCCCGCAAAAATCCATTCAAATATTTATAAGATAATCCCAACTTTCAGTCAATCTATAAATATGTAAGTTCATCTAAAACGGTTAAAACATTCATTTATTTAAATTAACTCAAATCATTCAAAAAATATGAATTCGATCATTTTTTGCTTTTTCGTTGTAAGTGTTTTTTGGATCGCTTTTGTTTCCGTGCGTTTCGGCGGGCGGTTCTGGCACTAAAATTGAAGCGAATTTTGGCCCGAACTTCAAATTCAACCCTTCGGATGCTTAATCTAATAATAAATTTTAAGCGAGTAAATCTTGATAATCAAAAAAATGGCACAAAAATAAGAAACGACAATGCTTTTCGGTTCTGTTCACTTAAATTCAAATTTTTTAAAAATTTCAACAAATTTGCCGCGGAGATAAAAAAGTCATTAGGGCTTAATTTGAACCGGTTCAAAACTTTGGACGTCGCAGAACAGAAACTTGTTTGAAAAAAACTTCGGATTTGCGTGTAAACGGTTTTTAACCATTTGTATCTTTTGCAAAACATTGGGAGACTTTATTAGTCAAGATTTATGTAACTTATCTAAAATCGTCTGAAGTAAGGTTATTGGCGAATTAATTGCAAGAACAAAAACTAGTACCTATTTAGCTAATAATAATTTATTCAAAAGTCCATACTTTAAACTCTAAAATATATAAATTTTTAGAATAATTGAAAGCAATTATGATTTCGGGTATCGGGCTCAGAATTGATTCAAAATTTGGCGGTCATTTCCTTCAGAAACGCTTGCACAAAGTCTTTGGGCGGCGCTTCCCAATCTCCGCATTTGTCGTCGTTGATGCTCCGTAATTCGACTTTCTGAGCTTTAAATTTAGGAAAAAACTCGAAAAAAGTTAAAGGTCAGAAAACTTTTCAAAGAGTTTCGATTCTACGAAAACTTCCGAATGCTTTTTGGTGGATTGAAATTCTAGAAACTTTGTTTATTTGTTTTTCATGGAAGAATGTGACAAATTCGAGCAAAATCCCATAAATCCCATCGTTTACAAAATGCCATCGGCAATGTTGAATTTGAATTTTCGGGCCAAAATTCACTTCAATTCTGCCGCCAGAATATTTGACGAGTTGCCAAATTGACGCCGCATCCGATGACGTCGCCAACGCCAAACTAAGACTCCATCGGTGTAAAGATGTCCAAAGCTGTGGGGCAACATCCCCCAACCGCGTGACCCCAAAATTTGCCATAGCTTCCGTACCAGTCCGTAAGTGGTGAGTATACGAAATGTGGAGTGTTCGTTGACCCCAACGATGTTTTTCTCCCCTAAATCTGACCTCAAAAATATTTCTCACCCGATAAGAAATAATATTAATGCCATTTTTATAAATAATTCGACTCCGGCCTCAAATGCTTATCTCTAYAGAGAAATGACCCTCGGCTTGGCCTCTCCCATGTTTGTCTTCTATTTAAAGGCACCCTGCTCACCACTCGGATCACTTCCTACCAGTMTTTTGCTGTTCCAAGAATTTTGAACCTTGATGTCAGAAAATTTTTCTTGGCAACCTTGGTATGTATAATCCGAATTAAATGTTTTAAAACCATTAAAAATTTTAAATATTTTCATTAAAGCGATACAAAATCATTCGTTGTTATGGCAAACTTTCAAATACAACGACGTCGGCGTTTACCGTTGGAATTGAAGTGTGAGGTGTGCCGTTTTTAAGCGCCACCATACCCAATCCAAAAATGGATGGAAAAAAAATCATTTTTTTTTCACAAATTCTTTTAAATGTTCTTATAAATATTGTCCGATTTCAGGTAATTTCGGCGTTGCCCTTTCAGCATGGCCGCCGAATGCTTTTGTTGGGCAATCCAATCGCCAAAAATTGTATTGCGCTCGTCCGAAAACAGAAGGGACATTTTGAGGTCCAAATTAAAAAAAAAATATTTTGACTATGGTTTTGCATAAAATGCCCCCCCCCGTTACAGAAATGGCAACATTTTCCTTTCACTTTCAAACAGAATCGATGGGATTCCACGGCATGTCACTACAAACTCGCGCTCTCTGAGCCCGATCGATTTGTCGTCCAACGTAATGGAAAGACTAATTGGGGTAAGCAATTAAAATGATTTGATTGTTTGTGTAAAAAGAGTTGGACAATTTTTGAATTAATTTCACTTTTCAGGGTGGGTCTCGGTCCGCGCTGAAAAGCCAATGGCGGAAAATCCTTACTTCGAAGTGAAAATCCTAGKGCAAGCAAAAGGGTAATTTATAAATATTTTAAAACATTTGCTGAGCTTTAAAATATTATTATTATATTTAGCCATATTTCCATCGGACTTGCGACCAAACAAATGCCATTGGACGAATTGGTTGGACCTTACGGATACGAAACATTAGGCAATCTTTGGGGTCACGAGGTCGACGGATGTTTCCACTACAAGGGGCGTCCTTACATCACTGGAAAGCCCAAATTTGGGGACGGCGACGTCGTCGGCTGCGGCGTCAATTTGGCAACTCGCCAAATTATTTACACAAAAAACGGGGAGCGTTTGGGTGAGAAAGAAACAAATTTTGGGGGCAATACAATTTTTAAAAAAGCATCGATTTTTTGTTTATTTGTTTGTTTTTGCAGACACCGCCAATTTGCTTGTCGATTATGCAGCCGATTTGTTTCCGTGCATTTCGTTGTACAATCCTGACACCAAAATTGAAGCGAATTTTGGACCCAATTTCCAAATCAACATTGCCGATGTGAGTTAGAAAATGAAAAAACGAGGGAATTTATGTTTTGCTGTTGAAGGCTTTCGTTCGTTTGATCATTTATTTTTTCTTTATCTGTCAATTGCAAATCTCGAAGCATTTGTTCAGAAGGCACTTCGCGCTGAGTTGGAACAACAGCCGCGACGGGGAGCGTTTGGCTTTGGGCCGGACTTTGACTACAAATTCTGATGATGAAGCACTCTTTTTTCTTTGGAAGATACGGTCGATAGATTTTATTTAAAAGTTGGCAATTCGTTTTGTTGTCACTTTATTTTTATTTTTGTCGATTAAAAGCATCACCCCCMAGGGGGACGATTGTATAACCTACGAAAACAAAGTACGGCACGTAAAACGCACAAAGAAATTTGTTGTGAATTGTCGTGCATTTTGGCCTTCGTTTGTKGCTAACTTTTTTTAAACAAATAATAAACAAAACAAAATGCGAATAAAATGGCAAAACAAAAAGATAAAATAATTTAAATTCATCTAGAGATCCGGAAAACCGCAAATTTCGGTTCGGTTTCGGTTAACCTAGGTTCAGTCGGTATGAAACCGAAAGCTTCGGTTCGGTTATCGGTTTTCCCGTACCTATTTCATTAATAAAAAGTTTCAAAAAATGACTGTTTTTAAAATTTAAGTTGCAAATCTCTTAACCAGGGCTCCCAAATTTGAGTTTTGAGCCTCATTTTGTGGTTTTTAAAAGTTCGGGAGTTTTCTAATGCAAAAAAGATTCACATTCCTTCCAATTTTGGTTGCAAATCTGTTAAAAAATTAAGTCGAAAATTTTTTCCGGTGGCGCCTATCGGCACCGCCGGACCCCCCTCTCTTTTTCCACAAAAAAGTTTAAAAAATTGTGCGCAAAAATGATGTAAAATTGCTAAAAATGCTCATTTTGACAGGACGTTGCTCAAGTGATTATTGGCAACCAGAAATATAACGAATAAAACTATGTTTAGGTTCGCGTGTGATCACCCGAAAAGGATTTGGAACAATCATTGGCATTCTGATATTTATTGTGACCTTTTCCCCTGCCATCCCCTCGCATTGTCTTTGTGTCTGATCTCTCATAGGAGAGTCAGACATTCATTTTCTGTCCATTTTTGACCTCCCTTCTTTGGTGGAGGTCATATCGTTTACTTCTGTTCTTTGGGTTACCAAATTGTGCCCAAAGCAAGGACCCAACAGTTTGCTTAGATTTTGTGCTTTTAATGAAAAAATGTCGAATTTGCGGATTTTAGGTATCAACTGAGGATTTTAATGCTCCGATGCGGATTTTAAAAATTTTGAGATCGGAACCCTGAGTTAAGTACGGCGAAAAGTATCATTAATACA
>MEIZ01000291.1:14546-27834 GCA_001723225.1 Globodera ellingtonae | reverse complement strand
AATATTCTTAAAACAAAGAAATTATTTTAATGCCCTTCAAATAAATTTAACGCCGACCGTCACTTTTATTTTAATTCTTCAATGAAATATGCTAATAGAAGCAAAAGTGAAAGCATAAAGTTTATAAAACAAAATTAGACATAATTTAAAACTTCGAAAACAACACAGTAAAAATTTGAAATAACTTTAAGCGCAAAACATCAACGTCTTCTATTTAATGATAATGGCTCAAGTAAATATGTCGCCAAAAAATTAAGAAAGATTACTTGGTTTAACCGCAAATTTTAAGTAATGTAGTAAAATTAAAAAAAGGAAATTGCATTATCTATCAAAAATATTGTCTAAAATGTAATATTTTAGTAAAAAATTAAATAATTTTGCAAAACAGAACTAATTAAAACTACTAAATATTACGTATTAAATGTTTAAAACTATTAAGAAAAACTTTGGGGGTTCTTAATAAATGTTATAAATAAATAATTTTCCAATAAGATTAGGCAATGTTTTGTCTTGTGATGGATGTGAAACATTACATATTTTGATAATTATATTTAAAACGTTCAAATATTAATTGATTGGTGAGAAGGCGAAAGGACATGTGGAAAAAAACATTTTTTTAAATTTGAACACGTAATATGTTTCTTACGAAAACAATTAAATATTACATAATAAATAAATCTTAAGCTCCCTTTTCTAAATTAATACTGAAAKCCCAAATTCTTAAATAGTGAAGTTAAAATTATAAATTCAAAAACAAATGCAGTATTTAAATCGCTGGTAAGCATAAATTGAGAACAAAGAGTGCGTGTGGTTGGTCTTGGCAACAAAAAATAATTCGAATTTGTAAGTTAAATTAAAAGTAATAATTGTATTTTAAAAAACTGTATTTCCAATAAGTAATGTTAATATGAACGTAATTTTAAAAAAACGTTGAGGGTTGTTTTGGTTTTGTTTGCGTACAAATCGAACGCCGTGTATAAAGACGTATCATTTATAGCCGCCCAAATTTTAATATCATATAATCTTATAATTTATAATCAAACGTGTCTGCATCATCAGCAAATTATGCTTTATGACGTTGTTAATACTAATTTACATAAAGATTAATAATTACTTTAATTCTTAATTTCGAAACAAAATTTTTTGTTGCAAAATAAAAGCTATTATATTTTACCGCTCATTATTAATGAATTTTTGAAATAAATCAGTAGAACAATTAATAAGAATAAAAATTTTTTGAAAAATAGGCATTTTCGGTCTTTTTTATTTAATAATCAATTTTTGTAAGCTGATTAATGTTTATTTAAAAGAATTGATGTAAATAATTTTATTTCCGATTTCTTGGTTTAATAAATTATTCGGTCACTTTACGGTGTAATTTATATAATTTCACTTATATTATATTTAATGTTTAAAAAAATTATTTTAAACGTCTTATAAAACTTTAGCAAAACGATGTCAAATCGATCTCTCTCCTTTTCCACAACAACAAAATTCCTAATTTTTATCATGCGAGTTTTGGTGTTCAGACAGCATCATTTTTACGTGTTTTTATTTTTTTGGTGCAATTACTTTGAATTAGTAACAGCAATATAATTCGAACAAATATTGCATAAAAACTAATGGTTGCTTTAAAAATCTATACACAGACCCATTCGGGCGGAATTATTTAAAATTAAATTTGTAACATATGAGAAGCTAATGAATATAAACAACTAATAATAGGAATATTTAATTTTTGGGTGTTTTAGTTAAACTTCATTAAAAATTCACATCCTTTAAATTGTGTAATATTTAAGCTTGTCAATAGTTATATTGAGATTATTTTTATAGAATTAATCGGTATTTTGTTAATTGCTTAAATTATTTTTCATTTTATACCAATAAACAAACTGAAATTTAATTATTTTACACTATCGGAAGTCATCAAATTTTTGTATTTCAAGTATTTAGGAATACCTTAGGCTTGCTTATTCAATTTTAGGAGTGTATTTTCTGCCTTAAGCAATTTGTTACTTTTCGGTTTTGTGCCTACACCTCAAAATTTTAAAAAGTCAAGGGCGTTGAAAACATCATATATGAGGTTTAAAAGGGTGCTGATCATGAATCTGACCATCTAAGCCTTTGAAAAGCTATGATTTTAGATTTGTTTTTTCACCAATAATCACCCAAAACTGTTTTTATAGAGTTTGTTAGGCTTAGGCCTAAGCCACCCTCGCTTGGGCTTCGTTAGGACCTTTTAAACCCCCATATATGATGTTTTCAACGCCCTTTTGTTGACCTTTTTTAAATTTTGAGGTGTAGGCATAAAACCGAAAAGTTCCAGCAATTTTTCCAAGAAATTTTTGGCTCTAACCTTTTTTTTGTATTAAGGGATTTTTAAAAAAGTCAATGAAGAATTTATAATTTTATCACTTATGTTATGGCTTTGTTGGCCTTTGACATTTGTGACTATCTTTTTCCTGGGGTAGAATCGTCGTCTGCTTCAACCTTCGCTTTATAGTTTATTAATTTGGGTTGGTCGATTTGTTCAGATAACGGTTTGGAGAAAAATACGCTTTACACATTGACTTTTATATCGTAGCTCTTGAAGTATAAATCCGTGTTGCATACATTTATTTGACTTTTTCATTTATTTCCCATTGATTTCACCTCCTCAGCGTTAAAATGGTCTTCCACTCCCATAGCTTTCATTGAATATTATTGAGATAAAATGCAATTAAATTTTATTTGTTTACCGTTGAACTTTTTATTATGAACTTTAATCTTTGATTTTTAATTGAATTCAAATTGAGAATAAACGCCATTGAATTTTGACATTAATTTACGCGAAATTGTGGCTTAAGCCACGGGCGCGCCCAAAGTGTAACGTCCCAAAAATATTTAATAATTTAAAAGTTTGTTATCTTCGAATTTTAAAAAACGATATAAAGCAATGTTGTATTATCTAAATGTCTTTTATGATTTAGTAAGTCATTTTGATGATTTTTTAAAGAAAATGAATAAAGAAAATCTTCAAAAATGATACTAATATATTTTAGCAAACTCAATTTATAATTAGACACACAAAAATTGATTTGTTGAACAAAAATGAATGAATGATTGAAGAAGATGATGCCGTTTCCCTCGCCTCCCCCCTCCAGGGAAAATCGATTATAAAATTTAATATAAAATCAATTTTAACGTGAGTCTGCAATAAAAACTAATATTCAGAAAACAAATAAAAAATGCATAAACAATTAAATTAAAAATCCAATGGATAAAATTAATAATTATGTTTACCTTATATTACCCAAAATTCTAAAGTTTCATTAATCAAACTATGTTAGAAAATAAGCAAATTGTTAAATCTTTTTATTAGCAAATTGTCCTCAAAAACTTAAATAAAATTAATACATTTTCTTAAAATATATATTAATAAACAATTTTTATATTGCGGAAACCGAATGCTCACAAGACGCGGAGCGTTATGGGGTGGAATTTACCAGGGGCGCACAATCATAACCTCTTATTTTTTCAGATATCAAATTCGATACCGAATCATAAATATAAGGATGATTAATAAAAATATAAAATATGAGTAAAACCAAGTATGCTACGGGATGCATTTATTAAATATTATTTATATTGTAAAAGATCTAAAGACGTTAAAATAATGTCTTTAATTAAAAGAAACCACACATAAAAAACGGCTAAATTCTTTAAAAATGATTTTTTTAATATTATTAATAAAAGCAATTAATACCCAAGCGACAACTCTTGAAAATGAATCAAAATACTAAAATAAACAATCGGCAAAAAAATCTAAATTAAAATTTTATATCCAAATCAAAACACCCGGCCAACCTTGATTATAATTATGTGTGATCTTAAAATTAATTTAATAAATAGTAATGTAGGCGTGATTATCTAAAAAAGATAATAACAGTAAATTATTTCAGCACTTTATATAATAATCATCAATCTGCAAAAATAATTGAGCGTTTTTTTTTGCCTTTTTAGTAAAACCCAATCAAAAAAAGCAACACTGGAAATGTTACTCCATCGTTCGCGTTCCGTTTTAGAGGCGAAAAAAATGTTTTCGAAAATATACAATTATCGTCTAAATTGTAACAATATTAAAGCTAGTTATAAAATCATTCTACAAAACCCCAAAAAACTACTGAAAAAGCATTTTTGCTTCTTCAATGTCGGTGCCATTAGCTACTAATTTGCATTATTTTACCATAAATTAAATATGAAACAATCCGATAAGCAAAGCAAATTTTTAAATCAGTAAAATACTTAAAAAATACCCAATCAAAACGTTTAAATGATCCAAGAATATTTAAAATTATATTATGCCGTAAAAAATGTGCACCTTGTTGGACGCGCAGGTTCGAAGTCATAATACGGCCGCTTGTAAGAATACCAAAAAATGTTATTCACAAAATTAAGATTTAATTCATTGCAGTCGAAAAAGAATTTGGCCGGGTAAAAAACTGCAAAAAAAGTAAACAAAAATACAACCATCCCAAAGTTAAAAATTAGTAAAATTAAGATGTGACACAAATTAGTCATGATCAATCGCAGCCGCCCACAACGAAGAGAGCGGGAATGAGCATCGGATCGGACTCACGAGTCAGTCCATTTTAAAAGGTCTTACATCCAAGAAAATGTCAAACCGTTTCAAATTTCAGGCTTGGTTATTTGTATTAAAAAATTTATTTAATAAAAAACTGAATTATTGCACAAAATATGGGCACATAAAAAAAAAAAGCGTTTTTTTAAATATTTTATTTGATTGTTGAGTGATTTTTTTACGTCCAGACCATTTTTACTTCTCATAGGTCCAACGGGTTTAACCTTTTTTTATTTTGGATATAATAATTTTAAATTAAGATGCATGAAATTTTACAGCCGTTTTCAATGATCCACTTTAAATACGTATTCAATAAGAATTAATACTTATTTGAAATGTTTTCTAGTTTTTGTTAATATTATTATATTGTTTTTTTAACTTTCTTTTGAATTAGGAGGTTATTATCAAAATTTCTCAAAAATATAATTATTAAGACGTGATTAAATATAATTTTATATAAATTTTTACCCTTATAAATAGGCGCTTTAATCACTTTCTTAATTATTTTAAATGTTTTTTATTAATTACTTAATCAGCACAAATGTTTAATTTCAATTAATAATATGTAAAAATTTTTGGTTTTTTTATACAATAAATGTTTATGTATCTTTAAAATAAATTTTTCGGTAATTGTAAGTTTATCTCGTTTGTTATCAGTGATTGTTTAGTTTTTTTTTAATTTTGAGCAAACAATTCGATGTTAAATTTTCTTCCAGTCTGCTACATATTGATTTTTTTTCATTACGAGAATATAATTTTTATTTATAATTTTAGATTAATTCTTATAAATAATCATATATATTATATTCTAATAATAAAAGCTTCGCGTACTTTTTAAAAAGTTTATTCAAGTTAAAAGACACCTAAGTAAATGTTAAAATTCGTTTCTTTATTGCATAACAATGCTTAGTTCAATTAGACTAAATTTAAGCAATAACTTTTTCAAAAAATTGTACTTACTACATTYACATCTACATGCGCCAGTGCTGATTCAGTTATGTTGGCATTTGCACGAGAATCACCAAAAAGAATAAAATGGAAAGCGAGTCAATGCAGTATTTC
Source organism: Globodera ellingtonae (assembly GCA_001723225.1). Taxonomy (NCBI): domain Eukaryota; kingdom Metazoa; phylum Nematoda; class Chromadorea; order Rhabditida; family Heteroderidae; genus Globodera; species Globodera ellingtonae. The sequence goes on along the minus strand of MEIZ01000291.1, from coordinate 22,151 downwards.
AGCAGGATAATAACTAAAATTGTATCTAATTTAATAAATTATTTATAGTAATTCAATTGATACAGGCAGGCAATTTATTTTTTAATAATGTATCATAAATTTTAGTTTATTAAGGACGACTTTAAGAATTAGTAATATTTATTTTATTGAGATCTTATGGCAGAGAAGATCTTTAGTTCTAGGAATAGGTTATGCTGCTGCATTTTCAATTATTTTTTATGTTAGCAACGAAATACAAAAAATGATTTTTTCCATTGTTGTATTTTTGTTAATTTATTAATGTCTCTGAAATTTTTTTAATAAATTTTTAATTAATTTTTTTGCAGTAATAAAGAAGGTAGTATCGATGGTGCGGCTTCGTTTATAAAATATCCTTAGTAAACATATAAAATATTGATTTAAATATTTTGATTAATTTTTTAAACATAATGTAGGAATTAGTTTATAATATAATAAAACATTTACAGTAGTACATCAAATTTTATTTGACCAGCCATTTAAATATATTATTATATTTGTTTTTTTTCATTCAATTTTGTCCACATTTTTTACGGTGCATTAATTTCCAATATGCCAGCAGTCAACGCTCTTCGAGTATTTATTCATTTTATTTTTCTTAATTATTAATGATTAAATTTTTATTATTTAGTTTATCATGCAGGCTAATTTCTTGAATGAATTTGTCTGAAAGATCTAGCATTGCAACATAAAAATGCGAATAAGGCATCTTAATAAATTTCTAAAAAATGGTAATTTTTTTTTAATTAGACGCAAAATAAAAACTTTATAGTTTAGAAAATAAAATAAGTTTAGGTAAATAAATTAATCAATACACAAAAAATTTTAAAAAACATTGTTATATGACACTAAAATAATTTTCAAATTGTTAATATAATATAAAAAATTATATATTTCCTAGAAATTTTGTGACGGACATAAATTATAAACATAAAAGCTACAAGAATTTTTTTGGCGGACTTTCAGCAAGTTATTTTGCTCTATCATGTACAACGCCATTTTATTATTTCAAAAAGTCAGTCGACAAAATCAAAAAATAGAAAAAAATAAATATGCTCTATCATAAATTTCTTATTAAACAATTTCTTCAAATATATATAAACTGATTTAAACTATTAAATTGTTCAAATAATATTCCAAATAGCAATATTTTTGTACCCAGAATTCTTTTGATAACTATTTTACAATAAAAGATGTTAAATCAGTTATTGACCAACGCTGTTATTCAGTTGTTTTCTAATTAAAGAAATTAATTTTTTTATGTGCATATAAAATTAATTAGTTGGATCAATCATGTAGACTAGGGGCGTTAATCGCGCTCATGAAACACACGCATAACATACAAAATGAACAAAGATTTACCATAATTAATTAATCTGTTGATCAATACAAAAATAAATTCCACATAAATCTTCAGAAAATAATGTCGGCAAACCTGCGGTCAAAAATCCCACTTCTCAATCGTTAAAGTTCTTTAAGATTCTTAAATCAAAATAAAATTAATCTAAAAATTCAAAAACTATTGATTTAATTGATACTTATAAATTTTTTTTTCAAGAAGACAAGCTGCTTCGCGAGAAGACAAAAGTTGCTTAAACTAAATAATATTTTCTCTGAAGCCACAWTTAGGAGAAGTCAAATTAACATAAATTAACAAAATCATAAGTTGTATATTAAATTTATAAAAATATTCTCATATTCAAAGTGCACTACATAACTATTTCCAAATTCGATTTATAATAATGTAAACAAAGAACAAAAAATAATGCTCGTACGTAAGGGCAGCTATAAACATGATTTTAATGAAGATTTGAAATTAAATATTATATATGTATAAATCAACTGTGATTAAATTTGAAAAATAATTTTTCACTTTAAATTTTTATTGTTATATACGCCTAATTAAAATCTGTATAAAAAATTAAATTAATATGTTGAGATTTTGGTTGTGCACGTTTTGTTAACAAAAAAAGCCAGAGTTGCGCCTCATCAGTAACTTGGTGTCCTATATTTGAAACAAAAATCTATCTATGAAAAATTTAAAAACCTGTTTTTTTAAACTGTCATAATTAGTAGCAGTTTGAACACTGCGTAATTAATTAATCATTTCCTGAATACAAAAATAACAAAAATAAAAAATACATGCTACACAAATAATTTTCAAAAGCAGACATGCCTTTATCTATTTTTTTAAAACAGTTCATTGGTTTAAATTATTTATTTTTTTTTTGATCAAAAATAAAAACATTAATAAAATACCCAAATAAAACAACAAACAATTACTTAAAAATAGAAGTGCGCAACAAAATTTCCACCAATTTCAAAAAGGTAGACCTCTGCAGGTTCATTTATTTGAACATTGAAATTTAATAACTTCACAATACAAAAAAAACAATATACAAATCAAATTTCATATACCTTAATTTATTAAATCTATTGAGTCCGACGAAAGTATTCAAAAGTAAATAAATATAAGAGATTACAAGAATACTTATTTATAAAAGTTAANCCGACGAAAGTATTCAAAAGTAAATAAATATAAGAGATTACAAGAATACTTATTTATAAAAGTTAAATAATATTTATCTTTTTAAAAGGTTTTACCCTTAATTAATAAAGTATACTTTTATATAAATATCCATTTATTTTTTAATAATACATATTTTTAATATAAAGCTTACTGGAAGGTAATCACTTAATTAAAAGAAGCATATATATTAAATTATTAAAAAAAAGAAGATTGAAGTGTTGACTCAAAAGGGCAACAATAAGAAACTGGAGGTTGGACCACCAATCCGAAGCTATTATTCTAGTTCGAAGGACTTGAAAGAATAAGATCAATTAAATTACTTTCCATTACTTAAAAAAATCTTTAAATTCCATAAAATTGATCAATACTAATTATAACTTTATTTAATTAAAAAAATATTAAAATAAAAACTTAGAACTATTATTAATTCGTCTCCTAATTTTGATGATAAATAAATAAATCATGTATTGAAACAAAATTTTGAAGAATAATTTATTAATTTGAGAAATGGCACAATTCTAGTCAAAATTATAAAATAAAAATATTTATTGATGTTTTCAAGTTATTTAATTTTCATTGTTTTGCATCTCAATAGAATTAATAAAAAAAAACTCAATTTTTTATTTAACGAATATGCAGTCATCAAATGACAATAAATGTAATTACAAAATAATTGTATTATATTCAATAAAAGTTGAAAAACTGACAGGATTCATTATTGAAGAATTATTGTAACATAAATAATAGACAAAATCGACAAAACAGCAACAAATTTTATGAGAATTAATAAGATTCAAAAAATTTAATAGAAACGACCGTCTTCTCACAAAATCCCCTGGTATTGGGAATAATGCTTGCATAATTTCATATAATTGTAAAGGTGCGGCATTCAGCGGTGATGTTTAGAAAAAAAGATAAAATTTATAAAATGTCTCAAAGTTTCTATTATCATAAAAACCGGCGGGTCTACAATAAGGCACACCGAGGCGAATATTCTGAGATTGGGTAGGGCATTTTTAATAAAGTAAATATATGGCACACCAATAAAAGGTTAAATAAAAATTGCATTTGTCTGAAAAAATAGTTAAATTATAAGACAAGGGATTGAATCCCTAATTCTCCAAAATAAAGTAAAAGAGTAATCAAATTAAAGGAATAAACTAACAATTTGAAAATAAATGATCCAGAATTTAAACATATAACGACAGTAATTACAATGTTTTGGGACAGTAAACATTTAAAAGTTTTTTTAATGAAATTGAATTCATAACAAACGACTACAGCGAAATATTTTAATTATTATTATTTGGAAATAAGAATGTGATATAATATTAAAACAATATAAATTTAAAGTTGTAACTAAAGGATGCCTGAAAAATAGTTAAATTAAAAGACAAGCTCCATTGGGTGGACCGATCGAATTAATTAATAGTACAACGTTTAAGGTCAAACCGCGGCTTCTTCGTACAGGGACGAGCTTTAAAAAATACCATTGTAAGATACTTTTTTGTAATATGTTGAATGATTTAATTGCTTTTTGATCTGAAAAGCTTACCATTCCGCCATTTCATAGTAAATATTATATTATCAACCCTTGCTTTTTCATCATTAAATTAGAGCGGTTTGGCGCCATTATTAAAATTGTAAATTTAGGTTGGTTTTTTTATTTTGTTAAGTAACAATGTTCTATATTCTGTTTATTTGTATTTCTAACAATTTTTTTATCCCAAAAATTTGTATGCCGTGGTTAGAGAAAATAAACTGGCCGAAACAACTGCGCCTGTATTTTAGACCGAATCATCTTTTGCTGCGATTCGTTTTACATTTGAGTTCCATGAAACTGGAGTATATTGAATAATCTAATTAGGCCTTCGTAGGCCAACTCAACTGTCGTGTCGAAGAAAATCAGCATTTTAAATTCAATTTAAAACAATCAAAAAAATACTTTTTATTTATTTTATTACTTTTGTTTAAATTATTTTAGAATATTTATGATACAATAACGGGCGTAATTTTTTGACATTAAAAGTTGGCGTTCACCCTTTTGCCTGCTTTCCAACAGTAATTTAAAAAACATTTTTTATATAGGTTGTTTCTTTTTTTACTGAAGAAACTACGTGTATTATGGTGGACAAATAGATATTTGAACTTTTTTAGTTGAATTTCTTTTTTCAATCAAATGAAGATGCGGTGTTACTAATTTTGAAATTATTAATATTGAATAATTGGGTATACAAATTAATAGAATAATAAGCTCACTAGCCATTATGCTCCATTCTTTAGATTTTAATATGTAAAATATGTTAATTGTATTATTAACACTAAACTATCAATTGCTTTGATCAAAAAATATGTTTTTCTTACATCGAAACTGGCATATTTACTTATTGTTAATAATCGACAAAATTAAGGAACATTTATAACATTATGTTCAATTTTCTAATAATTTATAGTTGTATGAGAGAATTGTATTTTTAACTAGTCTAAAAATAAATTATTTTTTCGCACCTTTTTATTAATTTTATTTAGCCTTAGCCTTTAATAATTTATTGTTTTATTTTAATGAAGTTTTCATTTCACTTTATATTTATTTTAATCCTTTCAGTTTAGTTATTTATTATTTTCCACTTTGAACTAAAGTGTTGAAGTCTTCTTATTGTTTTTTAATAGTGAACAAAAATCGTTAAAAAGTCCGTCGTTCTGGGTTCGTTTATAATTTTTTTGAATTGCAAAATTAAAAATTACACAATTTGATTATATTTGATTTGAGCAAAACATTCCGGGTCAATCTCCATCCATACCATATCGTTCAATTTGATGCGGTGCAAAAATTTAATTTTTATCATACAGTGAAATATTTTTTATTTATTAATCAAATAGCAATTTTTGTTTGTTTTTAATTTTAATATATAATTTCAACATTGTGTGTTTATATGTCGCTGTGTCATAGTTTCGTCTTTTATCGGGCATACTTCTTCAAACAGCCGAAAAAATATATTCAGGAATTTTATTTTATATTATTTTAGGTTTTAGTATGAAGCCTTCTTTTTAATTTACAATAAAATTGCAACAGAATAAGCGTATATGACATCTTACATATTATCCTATTTGTTTCAAATTCTGTGAATCATATTTTTTAAATTATTGTTGCTCAAATAATGCTTAATTGTAGGTTTTACTATTTTTGCATTCCAGTTTGTCATCTTTTTACTATTATTTTAAATTAAATTAAATTTTATATGATTAGATTATTATTCTAGTTTTATCCATTTATTTAATTCAGTTGAATATAAATTGTTGATCAGAATTTTTAAAAATGTAAAACGATGGCAACAAGATCGCGTAGTTGATCTTTGTGAGGCTCTTAGATTTTAATTACATAATGCTTAAGCGCTAATATTGTGAGTCATGATAGCATCTATTTTTTTATGAAACCTAAATCTGTAAACTATTGTTTTTATATAAAATTAATTTTATAATTGCGAGTATCATAGTGTTTTTTTTGCTTTTATTTGATTTTGGTTTTATTTTTTTGTCAGTTGAATTCAATATTAATAACAATATTAATTTAAATCAATTTCCCATTATTTGCAGATTAAGGCATAATTAATTCAGTGTCGTAAAATCTCAGTCTGGCCTTTGGGAAGTCGAATATTTTTCTTCTTTTTATGCCGCTTGAATGAGCCGTGATGAAAATAGACATAATTGAGGAATATGAATCCGTTCGAGACGAATGCTTACATTTAACACTATGCTAAGGATCGTAAAATATAAATCGCGTTTATTACCACCTCTTCTACGTAGAACCGGTATTAAATTGAGCAAAGATCAGTCATCGACCGAATTTGTTCTGTTAAATGCAGATATTTTATAAATTGTGCTTCAAAATTTAAAAATCTTGCCTTTTACAAGCCATTTAAACCTTTATTTTTAGGAAAAACACTCTTTAAACCAATTTTGTCTAAAGGGTTTTATGAGTGTTTTTAATTTATGTATCATTAATTTATTCAAGTCTTTAACTTTGAGTTTTTTTATAAATTTTGTTTTAAAATGTGACTCCTCGACTCATGTCGCATGTATATTCTTTAAGCATATAAGATTCCTTGAAACGAGTATTTTTTTTTTGTTGGATGGCTTATTTAATTTTTTTGTTTTTGTTTGTATTTATATTAATTTACTTGAATCGCAGGAATCTAGACAGTTGCATGCAAAACCGAAATAAATATTTTTTTATTATCATTTGTTAAATTTCAATATTTTTTTTGCAATATTCTATTCATGCATACACTTTTAAAGAGCTCTTCTTTATACAGGAATACTCGTAATTTTTCCTTGGTATTTTGTTATTAATTCGTCTGCCAGTTTTCATTTGATTTGGTATTTAATTTTGTCCTTAAAATGCTAAATAAAAGTTAGTATATGTTGTTCTAAGTTTGAAATATATTGTTAGCCAATTGTGTGTAATCTTTTTACTATTTTTAACTTGAATTTTTTATAATTTTATTGCTTAGCAACAATATTTTAAATACAAGTCAAACCAATTGTTTCGCTTTCCTCTCCTTTTAATGCTATGCCCTCTTATATTTATGCATAAGAAACTTATTTTGTATTTCATAGCACCAAAAAAAGTAGTTTTTAGTTTTTATCTTTTCAGATTGGTAAATATCGTCTTATTTATAAAGGGCGATCAAAGAATTATGAAAAAGTTATTTATATATATTATTGGAACATTTACCTAGAGTATATAATTTTTTTCATAAACAAACGTTAATAAAAAAAACTTTCAAAAAAAGAATTAAAAACTGAATTAACAAAATGAACTAAATGAGGTGCTAATTAAACCATTTTTAAGTAAATAAATGAATTGATTAGCTATTCTTAGCTGAAGAAGGTGCAGAGCTGGCGCCCCCCCCCCGGAAAAATCGACGATTGATTTTTTCTTGCGGGGCGCAGAGCATTCGCTTCTTCACAATTTTGTGGCCAATTGGTCTGTGTCCCATTTTTCTTTTTTTTATTCAATAAATTAGTTATGATCTAAAAACACCAGACAAAAAGTT
>MEIZ01000290.1:43115-54655 GCA_001723225.1 Globodera ellingtonae | reverse complement strand
ACGAGGAACAATTTGATGGAAGATGGCAGGACGAATCTGCACTAAAAGGAATCGTAAAAGTTGAGCATGAACCACATTATGGAGCAGTTAAAGTGGAAGGTGAGCCACTTCATAAGAAAGAAAATAATTTTAAAATTTCAAAAAGAATAAAAATTTCAATAGTTACAAAAATTTTCAATAAAAATAAATGTTATGAAAGAACTTTAACATAAAAGAATTTTGGGTTCAGAAAATGCAAAACATCTAATAAATCTATAATTTTTTTATAATAACATAATTTAGGAACAGTTAAAATCAAACATGAATCAGCGGATGAACTTGATCAGGACAATTCTAAGGAAACTAAACATTTGTCTGGCCAAAGTAACTCAACTGATCAAGATGAGAGTGTTGATGAACAGCAAAATGAGTCCAATGAATGTGAAAAATTGATTCTGATCAGCAAAAACGTGAAATATTGCAAACAATTCGTGAAATGAAGATGGAAAAAATGCAAAGAATGAGGAATCAAAAATATTTCAAGAATGAACTCGATTAAAATATCAAAAATATTGGGCTGTTCTGCCGCCAACAATTTATAATGGAAGCTCGAATTGGCTTGTCTTAAACAGAAAATAAACAAAATTTTCGAGTTAGAAAAACGATCAAATTTTAAAAGATTTGATGAGATAAAAAGCAAATGTAAAAAGGCAAAACTCAAAAATATTTCAAAGAATGAACTCGATGATAAAATCGCAAACAAAATTGGGCGTATGTGAACAGCAATTTATTAAATGGAAGCACAAATTTGGCCTTTCTGCCAGCAACAAAATTTCTGATACAACAAAAATTGGAATTTTGAAGAAATATGCCGAAATAAAGGGGAAGAATCCAAAATTGAGTGATTGTGACATTGCAGATTTGTTAAAAATCTCGATAGAGCAGTTTAAATATAATTGGAAAGTTCAATTTAGAAACGAAATTAAGCGGGTCGGGGTCGGGGAAAACCCCGAAAAAGGCCTAAGGTATAAATGGATGAAAGAATTGGGTCTAAACCAAAAAAAGTTTTCTGATCAGCAAAAACGTGAAATATTGAAACAATTTGATGAGATAAAAATCAAATGTAAGAGCGAAAAACTCAAAAATATTTCAAAGAATGAACTCGATGATAAAATTGCAAAAAATTGGGCATTTCTGCCAGAACAATTTATCAATGGAAGCGCGAATTTGGCCTTTCTGTCAGCAATAAAAAGTTTTCAGAGTTACAAAAACGAAAAATTTTAAAAAGATTTAATGAGATAAAAAGCAAATGTAAAAAGGCAAAACTCAAAAATATTTCAAAGAATGAACTCGATGATAAAATCGCAAACAAATTGGGCGTAAGTGCCACAGCAATTTATAAATGGAAGCACAAATTTGGCCTTTCTGCCAGCAACAAAATTTCTGATACAACAAAAATTGGAATTTTGAAGAAATATGCCGAAATAAAGGGGAAGAATCCAAAATTGAGTGATTGTGACATTGCAGATTTGTTAAAAATCTCAATAAGCTGTTTAATGGAAAGCTAAACTTAGAAAAAATACTAAGCATCTTTGAGTGCACAAAAGTGTAGAAGTTTGCCAGCCTCGGCACCACGGCGAGGATTTTATTGTTTGGGAGGGGGTTTTTTCAATTTCGATATTTATTAGTGCATTTTGTTTTTATTCATTGTAAAAAATGCCACAAAGTTTAAATGATCAAATAATCTTGATATAATTTAGTCTGCTTTATTTTGTCGCAATCGGTGATCGAATTACATGAAAATATTTAAAAGGATGTCATTATATTGAGGCTTCAGTCCATTGACAGATAATATACATTTTGATTAGAGGAAATTAAGCTTAAATTTTGTGTCAATTGTACAATATTTCTAAAACGCCCTTTTTTAGACCAACTTTCAGTGAAAAATTCAAAAATTGTGTTGCGTTCATAAAAATGAAATCGACAAAGAAAATTGGTGGCAATTAGCTGAAGTGCCATTTTTATATTATCGAATTATATTTCTGCGTATAAGTAAACAATGATATAATTTTTAATATCAATTAATGCAGGTTTCAGGTAGGGTTGTCACCCCGACAGCAGCATAAGACCCCAAAACCTCGCGGGTACCTCGCGGGTCTGAAAACTCGCGGGTCGTTTTTGATCATGCCGCCCAAACCCAAACCTATTGAAGGGGTCCAACCCTTTGATCATGCCGCCACCAAACCCAAACCTATTGAAGGGGTCCAACCCTTTGATCATGCCGCCACCAAACCCAAACCTATTGGAGGGGTCGGGTTCTTTGGGGGGGGGTGGTCGGGTCGGGTCCTTTGATCATGCCGCCTCTCACCTAATCCTAAAAGTGAGTCAATTCAGTCCCGACGAAAACATCGCGGGGTTAGCGGATTAAAACACAACCCAAATCTTTTAATTAGTCCCCCAAAACCTTTTCATTGCCAAATCCAAAATTCATTTCCCTCCCCATCCCTCAAGGTCATTNAATCTTTTAATTAGTCCCCCAAAACCTTTTCATTGCCAAATCCAAAATTCATTTCCCTCCCCATCCCTCAAGGTCATTTCGGCACCTGTCAATCAAACTTTCGCCGCGCACCAAAATTTCCCTTCTCACCTGTCAATCAAACTTCCGCCGCCCAAATTTGCAACAAAAACATTCGGCAAATCGATTTTCACTTTTGTGACATTTTAAATAGGGCATAATGTGATAGTACATTTCGTTAATTTCTTCAATATTTTTTCCACCCGTAATTACCACTTTTCCTGTCCAAAAAATTAAGGCCGTCAACCTGTTTCCTCTTTTGTAGTTTAGACCACAAAAAATTTCAGGCTCAGTGGTTTGATGCTGAAATGAAAAGAAGAAACGCAAATGGATGAAAACGGGTGAAACTCAATTAGGTGAAAAGGGTGAACACACAATAGGTGAAAAGAGGTGAAATCGGGTGAAATTTCACCTAAAAATATATAGGACACGTGTTTTATGGGGGTATTATGCATAAATACATTGTCAAACATAAACACAGAGGAAAATTGTGTTGGTTAACCAAACGAAAGCCAACTACTATCATTTCTACCAATCAAATCTGCATAACAAAAATACTGTCCGTGTCCGTGTACAATATTTCTCCCCCATTCCTATCCGCCTCCTGCATATATGCCAACAATTTCAACCGCGCCATACTCGTCGTCCATAAACTTATGATAATGTTGCTCGAACTATGTTCCGTGACGAAAAAAAATCATTTACACAGTTTGGGTTCGAACCCGGCACACCTCATCACTCACCATTACACCACCTAAGATAATTATGCTCTGCCCCGAAAAGTTTGTGGTGGAATCGATTATTAATTTTTTTATTTGATATTTCATCAGATAACGGAAACATTCTTCACATGAAAGAAATTTGCAACGTTTTATAAACCTAAGTATTGAGCGAATTTGTTTTCTTAATTCTAATAAAAACAAGGTAATGTTTTTATTTTACATTTAAGCATACATTTAATTATGAAAAAAATTCAACAAATAATTTATTTTTGTTTATAAATTATGTTGGTGCATTTCCTGATGACTTATTTGATGAACTTTGGAAGGCAAATCAATCAGAGCCTCAAGCAACCAACAATCCGATTGAATCGTTCCCTTTAATAATGACAAAAACCCTAAAAAAAATCGTACAAATTCGTGCGTAGAACATGAATCCGGGTTACCTTTTTGCGTATGTCGAACACCTAATTGGTCGAAACAGAAAACTTTTTTTCCAAAAAAACAAAGAAAAATTTGAAAAATCTTTTTTAAAGTCGTTAAAAGTTATTACTAGGGGTTTTTGGGGTCCTAGGGTTACTATTTTGATTGGGTTCCAAATCCGGGACACGGTTTCGAAAAATTTTTTTTTCCAAATCTATTTTTGTAACAAAATCATTCAAGTAATTCATTTGCTCTTCCGACCATCCTTACATCCATTTTGAAGACTATTAACGACCAAGGTTGGGTCGAAAGAAAAAATTTTTCGAAATCGAAAGTAACTCGTGTTCTACTCACGTGGTTGTACGATTTTTAGGTTTTTTGTCATTATTAAAGGGAACGAATCGTTATTGAATTTTATTCGTCTCAGCCAAAAATCAAAGTTTGCCCATATATATTCGCCAAAAATTTCGTTTTTATTTTTTGCTTTTTCATCCGGGAATTTAAATTAACTAATTTAAGGTTGAACCGAACGAGGAACAATTTGATGGAAGATGGCAGGACGAATCTGCACTAAAAGGAATCGTAAAAGTTGAACATGAACCACATTATGGAGCAGTTAAAGTGGAAGGTCAGCCCCATTTATGAGAGAGAAAATAAAAAGATCGAAATTATTCAAATATATCAAATATTTTTTCCACAATATTTTTTGGTTTTTGAAAGTCTTTAATTTTGCAAAACTTTGTAACAAATTAGAGTTGAATAAAAATACTAAAAAAAATTTGGGTCAAAATTTGGTTCATTATTCATAATAGGGTTGGACAAGAACGGGTATCCGGAACCGAGACCGGTATCCGGGGGTTATTTCATGAAATTTGATTTTTTATAAAATTTTAATTAATATTTTCAAAAATTGAAAATTATCCGGTATTCGGACGGATATCCGGCTGTAAATTACTATCCGGTACCGGTATCCGGGTGTCGAGGAACCGGTGGAACCGCTATCCGGGGGACCCAGATAATATCCGGTCTTGTCCAACCCTAATTCATAAGATCGAAATTATTCAAATAGATATCAAATATTTTTGTTTACAATAAAACATTTAGCAACAGTTAAAATCAAACATAAATCAGCGGATGAACTTGATCAGGACAATTCTAAGGAAGTTAAACATTTGTCTGATCAAAATAACTCAACTGATCAAGACGAGAGTGTTGATGAACAGCAAAATGATTCCAATGAATGTGAAAAAATTGAATCCGATCAACACAAACGTGAAATTATTCAAAAATTCCGTGAAATGAAAGAAGATTATACAAAAAACAGAAAATATACCAGAAATGAATGGGCTCAAATTGACAGAAAAATAGTGACTAGTTTAAGTGTAAGTCGCTCAACAATTTATAAATGGATAAAAGAATTGGGGTTAAACCCAAAAAAATTTTCTGAGTTAGAAAAACGTCAAATTTTGAAACAATTTGGTGAGATTAAACGCAAATGTAAAAAGGCAAAACTCAAAAACATTTTAATGCGTGAACTTGATGGAAAAATTGCAAAAAAATTGGYCGTTTGTAGAACAACAATTAGTGAATGGAAGCGCAAATTTGGCCTTTCTGTCAGCAATAAAATGTTTTCTGATGAAACAAAAATTGGAATTTTGAAGAAATATGCCAAAATAAAAGGGAAGAATCCTAAAATGAGTGATTGTGACATTGCTGATTTGTTGAAAATCTCAATAAGCAGTTTAAAAAATTGGAAAGCTCAATTTAGAACCGAAATTAAGCATTTTTGAGTGCACAAAATTATAAAAGTTTGTCAGCCTCAACACGACTGCGACTGCTTTGACGAGAGAAGCCACAAATAGCATTCATATCAATAATTCGGTTCCCGCTGCTTTTTCAGAATAACCACTGGAAACAAATTCTGCTTCCTCAAGATTTGCCATGGACTCTCCAAGACTTTTCTCACCGGAGGACTTTTTGAGGATTCCGCAAAATGACCTAAATTAAGTAATAAACGCGGCACACCAACACTGACCTCTAAATATTCCTTTCCAACATTCATAAAAAAATTATATCAGAACTCAATACTTTTTTGTCGAAAATTAAATTCCATGCAATAATGTACAAAACAATCAAGTGTGAATGCTTTTTTATTTATTTATTTTTAAATTGTATTGCGGTGCCCAAACTTCATGGCGCCGCTGCACCCACTAAAGGCCGTTTCGGCCAGTTTGCCGCTGGTAATTTGGACATTTTGGCGCCGTATACACTTTTTAATTGAAATAGCCTAAATAAGCTTAGGCTTAGGCCTAAAAGCTATTCTATTAACGGATAATCGGCAATCATTAAGAATTGCAGTCCCAATGGAAGAAATTTTATAAATTTTAAATGCATTTTTGGCCGTATTAATCTAAAAAATCTCCTAATTCCATTTATCTCAAATTGTACAACATTTGTTGTCCCATTTCCAGATGAATTAATCTTTACACAGATAACGAAATTCAATTTTCAAGTATTTTTCGCATACATAAAATCGTCAAAACATTTTCCCGGCGGCGCCTATCGGCACCGCCGACTCTCCGACTCTTTCCATTCCTAAAAAGATTCAAAAATACACCTCTAATGTTGATTGCAAATCTCTTAACAAAAACAACAAAATTGATTAAATTTTTTTTGGCGGTGCCTACACCGCCGACCAACCCCCTCCTCACAAAAATAATGAATATAATTTGATGTATTTAATCTAGGGTTGGGTGTAAGACCGGGTTTTGAAAAGTCCCGGATCAAGGTTTTTAAAAATTAAAAAAAATTGTAAATACCACCCTAAAATTTTTAAAAAATGGGAAAAAAATCAGACTTGCTTCCCCCACAATAGATGCTCAAATGAAAGCCATAAAAACGCTTTTGCAAATGTCCAATGGACTGTTGATTAATTGATTGAGTCTAGGATTCAAACAAGCGCTCTCTGTTGATCCAACTTACATAACGATTAAAATCTAGGTCTTCCATAAAAATTACACAGAAATTTTATGGTTTAAATTCCACGGGGTTTTAGCCCGTGTAGCACTTGCCCGTGTCAGCTAAAATTGATGCCTTTTGGGCATGTTTTTATGCTTTTTTACAAAACCATTAGTTTAAAAATATTTGTAATTTTAACTTCGAAAGATGGAAAATCAATACATTTATAGAAGCGAAAATCGATTATTAATTATTTTTATTTGATATTTCATCAGATAACGGAAACATTCTTCACATGAAAGTGTACGATTTTTAGGTTTTTTGTCATTATTAAAGGGAACGAATCGTTATAAAGGGAACGAATCGGTTACAAAGGGAACGAATCGTTACAAAGGGAACGAATCGTTACAAAGGGAACGAATCGTTACAAAGGGAACGAATCGTTATAAAGGGAACGAATCGTTACAAAGGGAACGAATCGATATTTTACCATATAAATTCCCTAAATATCCGGTTCTCAAACTCTAAATGGGTATGAAGCCAGGGTTGCTTGACTCTGAACCCCGGCGTTGAATGTTTGAGCTCCAATTTTTTAGTCCATATTTTTTTGGGTTTTTTGAGAATAAATCCATATTTCTGCCCACGCCTGGAAGAAATGTCGAAATGTGTTTAGTGTGGTTACAAAAGACACTCGATTGAAAGAACAATTCATCGTCTTCGCCAACACCGTCAAGCTACAAATCATTCTCATCTTCTGACTAGCCCGCTTCTGGATTTTTAGATTTTTTTACATTTGTTATGTAATTTTGCCAAAATCTTTTCGATTTTTAGTGTAATGAATTTTATTAAGAAAATTGTTCAAAATTTGCGATTTGTGGGGAGGTGGGTGGGTCGTCGGTGCCGGTAGGCTTCTCCGAGAAGATTTTGATTCAATTTGTTAACAGATTTTCATCAGCAAATTTTAGACTTATTCCCTCCACACAAATCCTCACCGAAAGCCATAAAAAGACTTTGACCAGGCGGGGTCGAACCACCGCTCAAACTATCCCAGCCAAAACCACTCACCACTACACCAGAGCCTATTTGAATAACCTAGCATTATTCACTAACAAACTTTTAAAACCGCTAAAAATGCGGGATTGCGGATTTTATTTTTTATTTAAGAATTTATAATAACATACATATGCGTTGTCAACAATGCAAGTAAGAAACAAACATTTTTATTCGTCAATAAGCACAAAAATTTCGAAGTTGTTTTCCTAAATTTTAATAAAATGGCGGTTTGAAGTAGAACTTCCTATTTATAAAAACGAGTGCCCCTATGGGCACTGTTACCGGCAGTTTCTCATCAAATTTATGGGTTGTGTCGGAATCAGGGCTGGGCGAAACTTCGGCTTCGAACTTCGCGAAACTTCGGGTATTTTGGGCTTCGAACTTCGTGCTTCGGGTAAATACCCGAAGTTTCGGGTAAACACACATCCCTAAAGATGGCATTTTTGGTGAGAATTATTACAAAATTTTGAGCTTGAAAGATTTGAAAAATGTAAAAATCCGTAATTTAATGTTTGCCCATCATTTGATTCAAGTTTTTAGGGTCAATTTTTCTAACAATTCGAGTCAAAAATTCAAAATTTTTTCTGGCGGCGCCTATCGGCACCCCCGTCCCTCATTCCGGTTCCTCCGGTGGATTTTGGCTCGGATTCGGAATCCGAAATTTTTGGTGGGTCCGGAGCTTCGGCTTCGGGTAGTGCGCCGAGCTTCGCCCAGCCCTGGTCCCGACCCCCGAGTTTCCCGCCCCCAAGGAGTCGGGGACTAATCCTATTAATTGTCGTAGCTGTCCCTGCAAGATCAATTTTGTAATTTTAATTGCGAAAAAAAATCAATAATATAATGTAGAAAAGAAATTGATTTATTATAATTTTATTTTCTTTGATGACTGAAGTATACTTCCCATGCAAGAAATTTGCAACGTTTCATTTATTTTTTGCATTTAAGCATTTTTTAATAATATATGAATTATTATAGTTTTCCTGACAAATCATAAATAATAATAATAATAAGAGAATGTTTTATTATATTCAGGCATAAATTAATATGATGAACATTCTACAATTAATTTGTTTAATAAATTATGTTTTTACATTTCCTGATGAATTATTTGATGAACTTTGGGAGACAAATCAATCGGAGCCTCAAGCAACCAACAAACCGATTGAATCTCAGCCAAAAATCAAAGTTTGGAATAAAAAAAAAATAAATTTTCCAAGAATTTTGTTTTCATTTATTGGTTTTACTTTTTTGTCCCAGAATCTAAGTTAACTAATTTAAGGTTGAACCAAACGAGGAACAATTTGATGGAAGATGGCAGGACGAATCCGCACTAAAAGGAATCGTAAAAATTGAACATGAACCACATTATGGAGCAGTTAAAGTGGAAGGTGAGCCAAATATTCAAAGGAAAATATTCAAAATTGCCTAATGGTCTATTTTTTACAATAAAACATTTAGGAAAAGACAAAATTAAACATGAATTTGAATGGTGGGACGAGGAGAGTGGTGAATTTAAAGAACAATTGGAGGATTATGTTAAAGAAGAAGATCAACACGGACAAGCTCTCAAATAAAAAGCAAATTTAATAAGGCAAAAATCAAAAACATTTTAATGAATGAACTCGATGAAAAAATTGCAAAAAAATTGGGCGTTTGTAGAACTACAATTAGTGAATGGAAGCGCGACTTTGGCCTTTCTGTCAGCAACAAAATTTCTGATGCTACAAAAATTGGAATTTTGAAGAAATATGTCGAAATGAAAAGAAAGAATCCTAAAATGAGTGATTGTAACATTGCTGATTTGTTGAAAATCTCAATAAGCAGTTTAAAAAATTGGAAAGCTCAATTTAGAACCGAAATTAAGCATTTTTGAGTGCACAAAATTATAAAAGTTTGTCAGCCTCAACACGACTGCGACTGCTTTGACGAGAGAAGCCACAAATAGCATTTATTTCAAATATAATTGAATTAGAACGATTTGTTAGTCCATATTTTTTGTGCTTTTTCAGAATAAATCCATATTTTGCCATATTTCTATAAGAATCCTTATTCAATATTTGGCATTTTCCACAAACTTTTTAAGAAAAATGCAATGCTGCCTGCACCCACTAAGATTGATATTTGCCCTTTTTTTGATACATATTTTTTATAAAATTTTATCCATATAAATCTCGGCGTATTTATGAAGCAATTTGTTTTTATATTCATTAAAATGCCAAAATATTTTAAAATGTCTTTGCTCTTTTGTTACTAAACAAAATCAAATCATCTTCCGAACTTTTTAAAAACTTTTCTCGGAAAAATGTTATCTCTCACTGTATAATTAGAGGTTTAATTTTAAAAATGCAAAAGTTTTAGATTTTTTAATGCTAAATTTATAAATTATCTACAAATTTTGCAAATTTTAGCTATTTTATAAGCTTAAGATGATTTAATATTTTTATTCATTAATTAATGACAGTTTAATGCTTTCACTTTGACCTGGAAAACCAGACCAAATGAAGCTAATATGCTTTCGGTTTATCCAATTAACACCCTCCATCCGGATAAACCGCTTTTGGCGCTGATTTGTGAGGTGGGGTATCTCAATAATGTTACAATTTTTGATGAATGTATTTTATTTTGGCATTACTTTATCCTTTTACTGACCAAACAACCATATAAAAGCAAAATTTGGGGCGGAGTAATTGATTAAGGAACATTTTTTTAGGTGAACATTTGGTCTATTGACCAATATGTCAACAAATTTAGGTAGTTTAAAAATATAAATTTTAGCGATAGTGGAAATTTAATCTTCTAGTTTAATTATTTTCTTCAAAATTAAAACCCCCTTTTTATAATGCACATATTGTCTTCTTTTTCGAGTTGTGTGGCTGTTATTTTGACGGCATTACAACAAAGTGCCAATTGTTGTGTGCGTTCAGCTACAACTAGCGGCACTGGCACAACTTGTAAATGTTTTTTCCCCTTTTTAAATTTATTTTAATTCTTTATGGTTTTATTTGAGTATTTAAACATTTTATTAAAATTTATTAGCCTATATACTTTCAGCAAATCAAGTATGCACTGATGAAGCGACAGTCTATGAAGGTGTACAGAATGGGGTGATTTATTTTTTGGTTTTAAATTTATATAATTAAATGAAAAATATGAATTTAGTGTGATCTGATCACTTGTCCGGCTGGCACAACATGTGGCATATTTAATGGAATTGCTAGCCTTGGGAATGGACCCTTTGAGCCATTTCAATTTCCAAAATGCGTTTCGAATCCGTTGGATCTAAGCCGAAATACGGAACAAAACGGAAATGTACAAATCCTCACGAATGGCCCCGGGGTATGGAAAATTTAAAATTATCTTTTTTTAATTAGTTTTCAATTTGTTAGTAAATTATTTAAGCAATGTAACACATTTTAGTGTTAAACACTAAAGATGGTATGGTATAGTACGAGATAGGCAAAATGGATGGTAGCCCCACCCCCCGGGGCAAAATCGAACCCACGACCTGTGCAGTGATCAGCTTCTCACCCAACCAATCCGCCTGAGCTACCGGTTCCTTTTATGCAGGGCTCGCAGATGAAAATTTTCAAAAGGCTCATTTGACAGACAAAAGCCCATTTATGACCAAAAAACCTTATTTTGCTAAAGCTTTATTTAACCGGTAATAATAAAATGTATTTTTTTTAATTTTGAAAAATGGTGTCCGGCGGTGCCGACAGGCGCCGCGGGGAAAAATTTTAAAAATTTAATGAATTTAGTTAAATAAATTTGTGCACAATTTGTTTTTGTTCTGTTTTTTTTTGCGCGCGATTTTTCTCAAATACTTTTTTCGGGGG
>MEIZ01000290.1:18670-31393 GCA_001723225.1 Globodera ellingtonae | reverse complement strand
AAAGTAATTGTTTTTCTACAAATACCCAATTTTTTTGCAATTTTTTCATCGAGTTCCACATTGAAATTTTGAGTTTTGCCTTTACATTTGCTTTTTATCATCAAATTGTTTCAAAATTTGACGTTTTTCAAACTCAGAAAACTTTGAATTTGTTTCTTTTCTTAAACCCAATTCTTTGACCATTTATAAATTGTTGTGCGACTTACACCCAAACCATTTGATATTTTTCTGTCAATTTGATTATGTTGATAGGCGGAATATTTTCTTTTCTTCATATAATCGTTTTTTATTTCACGGAATTTTTGAATAATTTTAAGTTTGTGTTGATCTGATTCAGTTTTTTCACATTCATTGGACTCATTTTGCTGTTTGTCCTCACTTTCATCTTCTTGATCAGTTGAGTTATTTTGATCAGACAAATATTTATTAGAATTATCTCCAATCTTTTTGTGATCAGAAGTGTTGGGAGCTTGTCCGTGTTGGTCTTCTTTTTTAACACGATCCTCCAATTGTTCTTTAAATTCACCACTCTCCTCGCCCCACCATTCAAATTCATGTTTAATTTTGTCTTTTCCTGAATGTGTTATTGTAAATGAAATTAAGTTTTTGAATAGTTTCGATTCTATGAATTTAGAAGATCCAATTTTGACTCAAAATTATCCAGCTCAGTTTTTTCTAATTTTGTAAATGCAAATTTTTATTTTTCTCTCATTACGTGGCTCACCTTCCACTTTAACTGCTCCATAATGTGGTTCATGCTCAACTTTTACGTGTCCTTTTAGTGCAGATTCGTCCTGCCATCTTCCATCAAATTGTTCCTCGTGCGGTTCAACCTTAAATTAGTTAATTTAAATTCCCGGATGAAAAAGCAAAAACCCATAAATGAAAACAAATTTTTAAAAATTTATTTATTTTTTACAAACTTTGATTTTTGTGGCTGGAGATTCAATCGGATTACTGTTTGCTTGAGGCTCCGATTGATTTGTCTCCCAAAGTCAAATATTGGAAATGTAAAAACATAATTTATTAAACAAATTAATTGTAGAATGTTCAATTTCATAATTAAATGTATGCCTAAATATAATAAAACATTTTCTTATTTGTATTAGAATTAAGGAAAACAAATTCGCAATTTTTTATGCTTATTGACGAGACGAATAAAAATGTAAAATATTTAGGCGAAAAAAATAAGTCAAATTTTTGTTTCTTACTTGAATTGTTGACAACTCATATGTATGTTATTATAAATTGCTAAATAAAAAATAAAATAAAACGTTGCAAATTTCTTTCATGTGAAGAATACTTCCGTTATCTAATGATTTAGCAAATAAAAATTTAATAATAATTTTCTCTTTATAAATGTATTGAAAATAAATTATTTTTAAAATGTTAATTTCATAATAAATTTTTGCTTAAATACAATAAAACATTCACTTATTTTGATTAGAATTTTTAAAATTAGAAATGTTTAAAATTCGCAATTTTTGTTTTATTAACATTTTTTTGAACCATGGGCTTGGCTTAAATAGGTTTAATAACCAAATTGTATTAAAAAAAATTTTGCGAAAATTAATCCTTTTTAACGGGTTGAAAATAGACCCCCTCCCCTTGAGGGGTTGAAAAATAGAGTATTTTATGAAATACTGTAATATTTTTTTTAACTTTTTGAGTTCGAGCTGCGGTAGACTTTCAATTTTATTATTAAAATGATCTAAAAAGACACTAAATGTCGCAATATAATTTAATTTTACAAAAATTTTAACGCCAAACAAAATTTGTCATTTTTCATGTACAAATTGCTTTTTCTTAAAAAATTTTACTCTCGCGTGATTTAATGGTGGCTCCAAGATGGTAAATTATAAAAAATTATGTTCTCGGTCTTTTATTTGCCTTCGCCCATTCCTTCTTCTTTCCATGTACCGATAAGACATTTTAATGATAATATATAATATAACAGTTAAAAAAGCGCGTTATTCATTTTCATTTTCGTCATTTTGAATCACGAAGGCTTCGTTGGAATGTAGAGCAAATGCAAAATTTAGAAAAAAAATTCTTTAAATATTTTTGATCAAAAATTGCTCAAATGTTTTGTTTGTTTTTGTTTGTATATTTATTTGAATTATGTCGGTGTACGTTTATTTGAATATTAGGATAATTCGAATAATCCTAATATTACGAGGAGTTAATATTTCCTCAAAAAATAGAATTTTAGTAAAAATTTAAATTTACAATAGTAGTATTTCAAATCCTCTTTTTTTATAGAATAGAAGAGCACGGAAATTTCAAATTTTACTAGAAATTCGAATTTACTGTTTTAAAAATAATTTTTTATTCAAATAATACTAACCTTCTCGTATATTAAATTTACTAGGAAACGAATAATCCCAATATTCAAATAATACGCCGTCACATATACCTATTTAATTTTAAAGGCGAAAATGAAAAAACTTCAGCATTCGATCGATTTAACTATTCTAAAATTTTTCTCATTTTTTTATTCATTATATATTTTCCTTAAAGAATTAAGACATTTCATTATTTTCATAAAATTAATTTTGTATTCTCGGTTTTCGATGTTTTGTGCCCCCCACTTTCCCATTAAATGGAGGCCCCTCAACTTTTTATTCATTCTCCAAATTTGTCCTCCAATCTCAAAATCAATGCCCCCCCCATTCTCAAATGTCCTTGTTTCCCTCTCGCGCATTTCTTCATAAAAAAAAATTCATTTTTCCCCTCATGCCTGCCATTTCCCCGCGGGGGGAATTTGGTTGGTGCCGCCGCCATTTCAGTGAAAATTTTCATTCTTTCACATTTCTTTTGCGGGTTAAATTCCTAATAGAAAGGTCATATGTAATTTTTTTAGGCAAATTAAAAACTCGGAATGCACGCCGAGGAAGTTGTAACTATTTTTAAATCTAATTTTAATAGGGCCGAATGAATTTAACAGAATTTTTTAGATACATTTATTTTTTAGTAAATTTTCTTCGCCTCATTTCATGGGGCTATAGCTGCATTTTGGGTCATCAAAAATTCGCATTTTTTGGCCAAATTGGACCAAAATGTGGTGGGCCTGGCCCTCTCAATGTGCCCACATGTGCAATAAATTTCAATAAAATGAGACAAAATTCGTTTCAACCTCAGCGCGCTCCGCTCGCACACGCGGAGGTAATTTTTTTTGTTGTTGGTGCGGATGTGGTTTGGCTGTGGTTAGCGTATATTTTCATTTACACTCGTCGTGAAATCCAAATATAAGCGCCCCCCCCCCAATTACTTTAAATCGATGCTTTCACTTAAGCCCAACGAAACTAATTAGGACAAATATTCGCCCCCTGAGAATTGAATTTTTTTTTTTGAACAAAAATGCGTCCGATTTTGGTTTTATTTTGTCAGAAATTGAAAAGTAAAAATAAGAATTTACATTCTCCAAAAAAAAAATGACGACGATTTTGGCCGATCGGATTTTGCACTGCAAAAGACGTGATCAAATTTATATATATATTACATTTATGTCAAAATTGGGTGAATTTTAGTGCCTATTTGCCTGGTACTTTTGGCCATTTTTATCTTAAAAATCCACTTTTTAATAATTACATAAACCAAACAAAAAAATCTTGAGACAATTCAGTATCCAGTTCAGTACTGTGTATTTTGTAGACAAATGACTACTTTTCTCCACAATACTCAATTAGCCCGTGTTGGGTTGGCTATCGGCTCTCGATCAGTGAGGCAAATCATGATAAAAATGATTGATGATGATTGTGTTGCTGCCCCAAATTTACGCGATTGCTTGCCACTCAATCCCCGCCGGGGTTGGACAATCGATTTCGCATTTTTTTTTCCTGCGCTTTTTCTGCCCGAAAATTTTGTCCAATTTGTTATGGAGTGTAAAATTTTGTTTTTAAATTTACTGTGAACTAATCGGAAAAATTACAAAATTTGTACAAACTTTTTTTAAAACGTAATTTTCCCATTTTATTTTGTTTGAGTTAATGAAAAAACTTTTTTTCGGAATTTCCGAATCTGGGATTCCCCCAAATACTGTGTACCTTATTTGTTAGCGCAAATTTCCTAAAATATTTTTTGTTGTTAATTTCCATTAGCAAAAATAATTTTATTGCGAAACACTAAATTTTTTGTTTCTTTTTTTGTTATCGTAAATATAACCAATTTAAAATAAAAACTTTAGGGCTATGGTCTCTGGTAGAATTTACATATATTGATGTACTTGCCCAACCAATTGCCAACTCAGCTTAGACACCAAGAATCGTCGAACAGTGAAAACGGTCCAAAACGACGACGGATGGTCGGCAAGAAAAGTAATTGAATTGTAAATAAAATTTTAATATCCAAAATTTGGTTGAAATTTCACCCAAACTAAACGTCATTTCATATAATCGTCAAAAAGAAATTTTTATAACCCTAAAATCAATTATTGTGCTTAATTTCTTTAATTGATGTTTTAATAGAGCCGAGATTTTCATGTATTTTATTGTTTTTTTGCAATCATTCGTGAGATAAATCCAGAAAAAGCTTCAAAATTTTTACTCCATATATATTTTGGGCTTTTTGAGAATAAATCCATTATTTTTAGCATTTTTCCGAAAATTCTGAAGAAATTCAATATTCTAAGCAGTCCATATTTAAGTCAATATTTAAACTTTTTTTATAGTCCATATACCAAATCTCGGTTCTTTATAATTATTTTAAAATATTTTAATTATTATTGATAAATATGCCAAACTCAAAACAAAAAACTGCAGAGAAAGCGTATGATCGTGCCGAAATATTGGTGCCGCCGGCATCGCCGACATTGGGCAGAGTTGCACAACAACCACCGCCGTCCGACAACAGTTTTATGGCCCGTGGATGGGCCCGAATTTCTGGACGAAAACGGCAGCGTTTGAAAATGCCAACGTTAAACAACAACAACAACAACAACAACGATTTGTCCAGGAGGGAATCGGAAATAATGTCGTACCAGCAGGTGTCATGTGATAATTAGAGTAATCGCTTTCAGCGCGAACCGAAAACCCAAAAAGTTTGGGTTCCGGTTTCGGTTAACCGAGAAAAGTTGGGGGGGGGGGGTTCAATTGAGGCTTTTGGAATTTTCGGACCAATTTCTGAACAAAATACTTCAAAATTTTCAAATGTTTTTATTCTGGCACCGCTTATCGGCACCGTCGGAACCCGTTTTGTTTCGGCCTCGGTTTCGGTTAACCGAGACCAGAAACTGACAACCCTAGTCATAATTTGAGCCTGGAATTATTTCAAATTATATATATAGTAAAGCTTAAGTGCTGGGCTTCGGGAATGGGCTCCCCCTAGTGATCGATCACTCCTCACTCTGATGTTGGGATCGGGCTGTCGCCCCCGCGGAAAGGCTCGGCCCCGAGTGGGATGTGGGCAGTCCCTGGGAATGGATGGAGGGGAAGGACTGACTGATCGACTGATTGCCTTGGGAGTGCTTACTCCCCCCTTTTATGGACTCCCCCCAGGGGAGGAGCCTTTCCACCATTTCGTCCCCTCTGGCGATTGGTTAACGCCTTACACCTCCTACCCATGCAGGAACCGCCCCTGGTTCCCTGAATTTCTTTCACCTTGTCTCCCTTTGTCGACTCGTTGCTCGTTGCTTCCCCTTTTTCTTGTCCGACCCCCTTTTCCATTTGCCTTTTCGTTCTGATAAAGCAATCGTTTTATGCGGTTGTGCTGAGTTTATTGCAACAAGTTTGGGGGGGGGGGCTTTTCCGTGTGGGCGAGAGGGTCATTTGCTTGCACCGATCACTCGCCTCCTTTCCTTCCTCCTTCCTTCTCTTCGTCGCCGGTCATCCTCCTTCCGCCCCTGCCCTCGCTCTCCCGTTCTGCCCGTCTCCTTCGTCCTCCTTCTACGGCCTAGGCCGTATCGCCACCGGCATTGGGTGCTGCCCCGCCGATACTTCCTCCATCTTCGTTCGGTGCACTGCCCACGGTGGGAGCACGTAGTTCCTGTCCGCTCTCCATGCCGTCGGTACGTAAACCACGTCCATGTCCACCAGGTCTCCTTGCCGGAACAGGCGCAGCGGTTGCTGGGCTTGGCGGGCGTAGACAACGGCGCTCACTTCCTCCATCTTAGTTGGGGTCGTTTCACCGCTCCGTCTCCGGCCCCTCGCCACCCGCCGATCCCGCGGCCCCTGGGAGGGTCGGGCCCTTCCCCTCGGGGTTTATTGCCCGACCTTTCCAGTCCCGCCCCACCAGACCAAGCTGCCTCCAAACCTTCACTTCCAGTGACTTGACCGTCCTTGGTCGCTCTCCCCCCACGCGCTGCTTGACCACCCTTCCTCTTCTCTCAAAGTTTGGGCGGTGCCGCACATTTTCCACCGCCACCGCTTCTGCCTGGCAGGCGATCTGCCCTTGATGCAGCCAGGCTGGTTGTTCCATGCAGCCGATCTCCGCCAGACGCTCGTTCCCCGGGATCCAGCGCACCTCCCGCACCGTCACCTGATCGCCTATCTGCAACCGCCTCAGGCCCCCAACCACCTCGTCTGCCACCTTGGTGAGCGGGAAAAAGGGGTTCCTGTGATCCACCCCTTCCCCTTTTTCCTTCTCCCCCCCTCAAACCTTTACAAACATCGGCTGAACCCGCGCCTCCACGACCACCGCCACGACAAAGTTGCAGGCCGAGGCCTGTGCTACCACCGCCTCCACTGCCATCGTCTGAGGCGCTGGGGGGGGCGGTCTCTTCTCCTCTCTCACCACTTCCAACGCTCTCCCCAAGTGGTTGGGGGCTCGCCAGTGCCGTGACTGCCCGATCCATGGATCGTCCATGGAAAGGCCGCAGGCCCAAAAGTCGTCCGCCGAAGCTTCTACCATTCTGGCGTATCCTGTGGACAGGAGCGCCACCTTCAGCTCCCCTACCTCGAACTTGTTCCTGAGCGCCTCCACCATTAAGGCAAATCGTCGCTGATGCCACTGTTGTTCATTGAAGGGGTAGATCGTCCTCCCCAGTGCCTTGGCGCCCGCTGCAGTTGTTTTGTGCCGGATGGCATGGAACGTGTTGCTGTCGTTGAAGTGCTCTGCCTTCAACGAGAAATAGGCATGTTCCGCCGAGCGCATCTGCCAGTCGTTGCCGAAGCAGCGCAGATTGAAGGTGGTCGGGTAATGGTTTGAAAGTGCAAAGAGTTTTGTAAAGAACTTGAACGCTATTTGGTTGTCCAACAGAAACACTTCTCCTGTTGGGTCCATTTCAATCTGAACGTGTGGGCCGGTTTTCCCCTTCCATTCCCCTTTCTGTTTGGACCGTCTCTGGTCCTTCTCAACNCGTCCGACAACAGTTTTATGGCCCGTGGATGGGCCCGAATTTCTGGACGAAAACGGCAGCGTTTGAAAATGCCAACGTTAAACAACAACAACAACGATTTGTCCAGGAGGGAATCGGAAATAATGTCATACCAGCAGGTGTCATGTCATAATTAGATTAATCGCTTTCAGCGCGAACCGAAAAACCAAAAAGTTTGGGTTCCGGTTTCGGTTAACCGAGAAAAGTTGGGGGTTCAATTGAGGCTTTTGGAATTTTCGGACAATTTCTGAACAAAATACTTCAAAATTTTCAAATGTTTTTATTCTGGCACCGCTTATCGGCACCGTCGGAACCCGTTTTTTGTATCAGCCTCGGTTTCGGTTAACCGAGACCAGAAACCGACAACCCTAGTCATAATGGGATGGGACGAATTTGTTTTTGTAAATTTTAAATTACAAAAGTAAAATATTGCAAATATTTAATTGTTAAATGAAATCGCTTTACCTTAACAAATTATCTAGAATGGTCGACGTGAAAGTGGGCAATCCGTTGAAAGCACTTGGCCAATGATTAGCGCCAATTCAAATTTTGCACGGGTGGCGCATTTGTCCGAATATTGCAGAACTGAGGAAGGAGAAGCAAAAAAGCGGTAAAAAAAATTCAACAATTTTATATTTTTGACTAAAAACATTGACGATAACCACAAAATTCCAAAAAAACAATTAAAATAGCGACTAAAACGGCCAAACGCATCAAAAAGTGCAAAAATAATGAAGGCTAGAATTTTTGCCTGATTTTTAAAATCCTATTATTTTTTGGTCCGATATAATATTAATTTTTATTGGCATTTTTATTAAAAATTTCCCATAAAATGCCAATATTGACTAAAACACGAAGATGGCGAAATATGGGATGAATTTTATTACTCAAAAACGCAATCAAAAAACAGTCATTCGCTACAAAAAATCATAAAGAAATTTTATTAACACGAAATCCTGCCTTTGATTGATTTAAAGCGGAGAAAAGAGACGCCATTCATAACCTTCGGACAAAAAAGCCAAAGCATTTGTTGGTGCGTTTTGGGAAAAAGTAACAAAATCGATGTCTGTGAATGAGAAAGARCCCCGCATTTTTTTCTCCAATCATAAATTCCTATAAAAACACTGAAAACTCGAACTCTTAAAAGCCCAAAGTGCAAATACCCTATTTTTTAGTAAAATTTCATGGCAATTTATGTGGCCATTAAAAGAAAACTGATAAGAAAATTTTAAAAATAAATCGAACTATAATCACTGAAAAATGATTTTTAAAATCATAAAGATTTATTCCCCCCCTCCCCCCACATGGGCACTTGAAAAGCCAAAATGTGAACAAAGAAATTTATTTAAAACTGATTTTTGGTTTTATGTTTATTTTTTTGCCCAGACATTTTCTTAATCGCGGCATGGACCGCATTCGACGCTCATTTCGACGCTCATTTCGCAGAGGAAGCACAAGCGGCTGTCACCAATTGCAGGTGTCCAATTAATCCCAAACAATTTATGTGCATAAATTCGTTGGCAATGGCATTAATATTTAATGTTGATTTGTAATTTTAAATTTCCCCGAAGGCCAAAGCTCTAAAAATTTTTTGTGAATCATCGGGAAATGCTATTCAGAATTATGAATGAATTATTCAAAAAATGTTCATTCATCTCGAGATTTACCGGTTCGGGAACAGAGCTCACTTTGAGAATTGCTATTCATAAATATGGAATTATTCAAAAAGGTTTAAAATGTCGGGATTTTCACCCGGTCGGGAGCGTAGATACACTTAAATCCCGTAAATTGCCTCAGGCATGTACACTTAAATCCCGTAAATTGCCTCAGGCATTATACACTTAAATCCCGTAAATTGCCTCAGGCATTATACACTTAAATCCCGTAAATTGCCTCAGGCATTGACCCAGTCTACGGCAACGGCCAATGACGCCGGAGGCGGTGCTGCAGCCCCGTCGGCTAACGAAGCGCAGGCGTCCGGCACCGCCAAAAATTATTGTCCTGCAGATGAGATTGCTGTGCGTTCAGCTGCTTGCAGTTTCGCTGTGAAGGTTCCAGTTTTACTTTTTTATCAATTTTTGTTTGGGGTTATTGTTGTTGAAAAATTGCTAAATTTAATGGAACAATTTTTGATTTTTTGTTTAAATCAATTTGAAATTAATTAATAATTTAGGGGTGAAAAATCTCAAAATAGTCACCTAAATAGGTGAGAAATGGCTTAAAAACTTGTTTTTTACATGGGAAATTATCAAATTTAAAAATAAAAAAAGTCCTCGAAAAGCAATTTTTGCAAAATATCAAAAACGCTTGAAAACTTCGATTTTTAAGGGTGTATTGGACAAAAAAAAGGCATGATTTTAGCAATTTTGGGGAATAAAAAAAATTTTCTTTGACGCATCTTGACAAGAAAAATGTCGAATTTTATTCTATTTTCTTAAGAAATTTTGTGAAAAAAACGTCGAAATAGGCTCAAAAAATCTTCAGATGCCTAAAATAGGCTCGAGCCTATTTTAAACGCAAAATCCCAAAAATAGCTTTTTTGATAATAATTCTACAGTAACTGGCTTAATTATTGTAAGTTTTGGTTATTTACAGTATCTGGGCGCATGCGAAGTGTTCGAATCTCGTGGGATGTCTGTATGCGAGAGTGCGCTTCAACATCTCCGGGTTGGTCTATCTCAATGTTGCTCCTCGACCCCTCGGGGGCGGGAAAGTCGGGGAGCAACCCTAGATCTAATCAATAATTAAAAGTGGCCAAGACGCTAATTGCCCCCCCCCCTTGCTGTTTCAAGGCCAGAAAGCGTAGCATCAAGGCGCTGTTGTACATTTCCGGTGATGGCATTCGAGTGGTTGATCAGGAGCACAACAGAGGCCTCATTGTTGATCAGGCAAGCCATGTTTTTTGCCTAAAATTTTATTATTGTTATAAAATTTAATAAAAAATTTATTTTTTATTTGGTTTAGACCATCGAAAAAGTGTCATTTTGTGCGCCGGATCGGAATAATGTAAAAGGCTTTTCCTATATTTGCCGAGACGGCGCCACCCGCCGTTGGATGTGCCATGGATTCCATGCCAGCAAAGATTCAGTAAAATTATTATTATTCTCTTCAACATTTTGAAATATTTTTAATTTGTAAAAAAATTAACCGAAAATTTAAAATTTGAGAAACTGTTGTCCCCCCTCAAGGGTGAACGGCTAAGCCATGCGGTTGGCTGCGCATTTACGGTATGCCTGGAGAAGAAGCGCAAACGGGACGCGCAGACGGCAGCCTACCGAAACGCGCAAGCGCTTGCACATTCAGTGGACCTGGACTCCTCCGGCATTGAGGACAGCGGTGGCGCTGAATTTGCCAGGTTTTCAAGCAGTGCTGGGCGTGCGCTTCTGGGCACCTATCGTCGGCACCACCGACTCGCACCAGAGGCTGCAAAAAATTTTAACAAAAATGCCGGCGGCGCTTATATTGGATTTTGTATTTATGTCGACAAATTTTTATCAAATTTCGACCTATCAAAAGCTTTTATCCTTATTTTGTACTACTGCTCTATCTTTTTTTTTGATTTCCCATGTCTTTATTTTAGGAAATTTTTTGATGCCAACAATATGGCAASCGGTTCCAAAAATATGGCATTTTTATGACAGTTTTAATAAGCAGATTTGCAACTAAAAACTTCAAATTGTACAAATCAGTACACTTTTCTTATTTTTCCCTTAAAAAATCAGAATTTTCACAAAGTTCTAAAATATGGCAAAATTATGGCAAGTGTGGAAATATGGCAAAAAATATGGAAAATTTCCAAAATTATGGCATTTGCCATAAAAATAGGGTAAATTGAGCTCCCTGGCCAACCCCCTGGGCTAATTTACCAACGCGCTTTTTTTGAACCCCAACTCGCTAATTGGTCCCCGATCAGGGCTGCACGCAATCGGATTTTGATTGCGCAAAATCCGCAATTGCGTTTAGCCCCCAATCCCGACTCGTTATAGTGAGCGAGTCGGGATGTAGCGACTTGGCAACATATTTAGTGTAATTAGCCAATTTAAATGTTCACAGGACCAACCAAGGCTACCGCTCATTTCGCCAATTGTCGATGAGTGAACGTCGAGCGGACCCGCAAAAGGCAATTATGGTGGTCGGGCATGCTGCGCCACCAGTGCAAAGCACAGAAAGTGACGAAGGCGCCAGCAGCACAACCACAACCATCGCCGTTTCGAACAGGTAATTCGGAATTTTGTTTGAATTTCTTCATAAAAATTAACAMTATGTACTGCTAAATGGTTGCGAGACGATTCAGTCCCGGACTGATTCAGCTTTTTTGTTTTCAATATGAGAACAGTTCTTTCGCTAAAATGTTTTCAGTTAATTAATGCTTATAACAGAAGATTTTATTATCAACTACCACTATAGGTACAGCTTGCCACCGATGTGCACACCAACCATGTCGACGACAACGACCAATGCATCAACGCCACGGCCCACCGGCAACCCAACTTTATTTGAGCGATCGGTAGTGGGCATTCTCTTAATATATGTGGATGCAAGTTAGGGTAACATGATCACCTGCTGATCATCTTTGATCATTTTCGTACCATCAGATCACAAAATTCTGATCAATTTGCAAGCTTGGTCCGGTTTGATTACGGCGTTATCTGATCAATTATTATTTGGCGTTCTGGTCAAATTTAGAGTATTGATCGTCTGATTATTTTTGTTTGGCGTTGRTTGTTAATTTTTTGAATTTTAGGGCTCCTTACGCGCACCGAATTCTGCTGCACTTGCCAATGCCTCTGACATTGATGATCAGCAACAAAAACTGGCTTCAGCATTTGCACATTTTAGCTCACTTCCGAAAAAAAGTGCCAAACGGGTTGGCACAATGCCAAGAATGTCGTTGCACAACGAGCCAATTTGGGAGGGCGACGTAGAGGAAGAAAGCGCTGTGGTCGGCGCGCGTAAGTCAAAATGCTTATGACGCGATCGATTCGGCGACGACATCCGCCGCCACAGGCGCTGCTGCTGGTCGTGTGAATGTTCGCAAATCGTCACGACAAATTGAGTACCAGCTGCTGCAGGAGACCGGGCAGCCACAAAGTCCGCCCAGGTAGGCGCTTTGTAAATTTCGAAAAAATGTTTGATTAATTATTTTATGAAATTTTTTATAATTTCGAATTGCAACGAATTTTAAAATGAGTTCAACTTTTATTTTTATTAACATAATTTTCTTTTATTAGAAACACTTTTTTTTCTCATTTCTTGTTAATCGCCATAAGGAAAAAACGATTTTTTTATTTTCAAAAAAATGTCAATTTGTTAGTGTGTTTTCTATGTGGTTTTATTTTATATTTTGGACTTTTCCAATATGTGACAAAATATTTCCGACATCGCCGCCATACATTAAAATTAAAAAATTT
>MEIZ01000290.1:3093-14356 GCA_001723225.1 Globodera ellingtonae | reverse complement strand
CACCGAATGCCGTCGGAGCTGCCGAACGTACGCAAATTGGCTGAGGGCCTCAAGCGGCGGCGCTGGGCCATGCAGGCCAAGCAGTACCTGAAACAACAGCAACCCGAACAACTGCACGCAGCAGGTCGTGGACCAACAGCGTCACGCTGTCTCTTATACACATCTAGATGTGTATAAGAGACAGCAGCCATCCCATGGACGCATTTCATTGGCCCAATTTGTTTCATTGTTGAACGATGAGCAACTCCGTGCTTCGTCATATGACGAGTTAGCCGCTAAATTGGCACTAATTTTTTGAAAATGTTTTTTAAAAAAGCTTGGCCAAGTGTTGACCAAACTGGATTCTTCAAAAATTTACCATCTAACAAATAAGTGAACTTTTGGAAAGCCAATTAATTTTTTTGACCATTTGGGTCTCAAACTTTTTGGCCAAAGCGTTTAAATTGTTTCCTTTTTTCAATTAGTCTGGAAATTGTTTTTTATGACACTCCCAACTCAACAGACAGAGTCTTAAAATGCCATTTGTATCATAAAACGAAAACGAGCTTAACTAGTTAGTTGAACAAAACGACAGAGTTTGGCATTAATTAGATTCAAATTTTGGATTGAACCTCGACCCCTCGGGGGTTGGCATGTCGAGGAACTGTCTCTTATACACATCTAGATGTGTATAAGAGACAGGGTTAGGGCCCAAAATTGACGGATCGGCTCGGGGAACGAGTCGGGAAGCGAGCACCTCCCGCAATAAATTTATTCAATTCAAATTTATTTTAAAAAAATCAACAAAAAATAAACGTTTTTTAGTCAAATTCCGATTGGTAAAAAACGCGCTTTCGACCGTCTGGACGTATCCGCACTCGGCTTCAACGATTTGTTATCGGAGGAAGAGCCGCTGAGTCGGTGGCACTTTGTTAAGCAACCGTCGACCGATGAGGAGGAGCAGGAGGAAAAGCCGGTCAAGACCACAAAGCATCGACGATGGGCCCGGCAGATGGGCGACGCAAAGAATGGCCGAGTGAATGGCTTCGGACTGTTCGGATCAATGCGATTGAAATGATCAAATTTTTTGATTCTGATCACAAAAGCAAACTCTGAAAACTGATAAAATTTAATATAAAATTGCAAACGGATTAAAACAGATTAAAAAATGATATTTCTCTCATAATCAACCGGAATCGAGTGCTTGTTGACCTTCCCTTTGAAAAATCAAAATCAAAAACTTAAATTAAATAAATATCAGTATTCTGATCAAAACTATTTCAAATGATCGTTATACATTTAGATTAAATTTTGAATATCCAATAACAAGGGTTGGCGCCCGCGGCAAAAAGCGGGAAAATGTGGGCGCGAGCGGACCTTAAAAAGCGCAATTCGTGGGCGACTGGCGGCGTGAAATTTTCAAAAAAGAAGAATTTTCTTCTAAATTAAAAAAAATTTATTTTTTCTAATTAGATAATATTAGCGAAGTGCATTTTTGCGTGGGCGGAGGCCTCTTATACACATCTAGATGTGTATAAGAGACAGATTCAGTCCCGGACTGATTCAGCTTTTTTGTTTTCAATATGAGAACAGTTCTTTCGCTAAAATGTTTTCAGTTAATTAATGCTTATAACAGAAGNTTGTTTAGCTTCTTGGTGCATTTCAACTCCGTTTCCCGCCGCCATCCCATGGACGCATTTCATTGGCCCAATTTGTTTCATTGTTGAACGATGAGCAACTCCGTGCTTCGTCATATGACGAGTTAGCCTCTAAAATTGGCACTAATTTTTTTTTGTTTGGAAATGTTTTTTAAAAAGCTTGGCCAAGTGTTGACCAAACTGGATTCTTCTAAATTTACCATCTAACAAATATGTGAAGTTTTGGAAAGCCAATTAATTTTTTTGACCATTTGGGTCTCAAACTTTTTGCCAAATCGTTCAAATTGTTTCCTTTTTTCAATTAGTCTGGAAATTGGTTTTTATGGCACTCCCAACACAACAGACAGAGTTTTAAAATGCCATTTGTATCATAAAAAGAGAGCTTAACTAGTTAAATCTTTTAACAAAACAACAGAGTTAGCCATTAATTGGATTTAAAATTTGGATTGAACCCCGACCCCTCGGGGGTTGGCATGTCGAGAAATCGTCGGGGCTGCATCTCAGGGATATAAGGTCGGGGGGAATAGGGCCCAAAATTTGACGGCTCGGCTCGGGGAACGAGTCGGGGAGTGAGCAACTCCGTTTAAACCGCAATAAATTTATTCAATTCAAATTCATTTTTAAAAAATTCACAAATAATAAAGTTTTTTAGTCCAATTCCGATTGGTAAAAAACGCGCTTTCGACCGTCTGGACGTATCCGCACTCGGTTTCAACGATTTGTTATCGGAGGAAGAGCCGCTGAGTCGGTGGCACTTTGTTCAGCAACCGTCGACCGATGAGGAGGAGCAGGAGGAGAAGCCGGTCAAGACCACAAAGCATCGACGATGGGCCCGGCAGATGGCCGAGGCAAAGAATGGCCGAGTGAATGGCTTCGGACTGTTCGGATCAATGCGATTGAAATGATCAAATTTTGATTCTGATCATAAAAGCAACTTACTTCCTTTTGTACTCTGAAAATGGTAAAATTTAATATAAAATTGCAAACGGATTAAAACAGATTAATAAAAATGATATTTTCTCATAATCAACCGGAATCGAGAGTGCTTGTTGACCTTTCCCTTGAAAAATCAAAAACTAAAATAGTTATTATGTCTTGTACCCTGATCAAAACTTCAAAATCATCGTGATCGGTATACATTTAGATTAAATTTTGAATATCCAATAACAAGGGTTGGCGCCCGCGGCAAAAAGCGGGGAAACGCGGGCGTTTTCAAAAAAGAAGAATTTTCTTCTAAATTAAAAAAAATTTATTTTTTCTAATTAGATAATATTAGCGAAGTGCATTTTTGCGTGGGCGGAGGCAAAATGCGGGCTACGTGCGGCCCAAAAACGCGGGATTCCGGGGGGGGGCATCCCTGCTGCTATGAATCTATTTTCGACGCGAATTATTATTTTTATTATTTTAAAAAAAAGGACAAAGTTGCATAAAACATTTATTTTGTATTTTATGGCTTCGAAGCCATCAAAGTAAGCTTGTCCCTTTAGTATGTGCTTTTTCATTAGAAAACTAATTGTCATCAAATAATTTTAAAAAAGCAATTTTTGTTTTCCTTTTTTTTTGTAAAATGATTTCATTTTTTTCTGCAAATTTTGTTTCTTCGAATTTCTGCTAACAAAATTGTAATTTGAGCGTTATTACGAAAGTTGGAAGTGATGTGTGATGTGAGTGCAGACGACCAACCCACTTTTTCTGAAATGAAAATTTGAAACAACGTCCAACCATTTTGTAGGCAACCCAGCACTTGGCACTTAGCCTTCTGACTCAATTTTTTTAATATTTTTGGTTGGTTTAATGGTTATTTTTTACCTTAATATTTTTTTCAACAAATTTTTTGTTTATTTATTTTTTCTTATCTTGTTTTTTAGGTTTTTAAATTTCTTTAATCTTAATCTTTTCTTCTTCAGTTTTTTAGAATTTTATTTCCCTTTTAAATTTTTTTCTTTAAATTTTTTTGTTA
This sequence comes from Globodera ellingtonae, assembly GCA_001723225.1. Lineage (NCBI taxonomy): Eukaryota > Metazoa > Nematoda > Chromadorea > Rhabditida > Heteroderidae > Globodera > Globodera ellingtonae. The sequence goes on along the minus strand of MEIZ01000290.1, from coordinate 10,759 downwards.
ATTGAAAACTTTTTTAAATTTATTTTTCGCTGTTTTTTCTTCTTTTAGTTTACTTCCCAAAAGTTTTTTAGTTCCCTTTTTTTAACTGTTTTGAAATTTTAAGAATTTTCAAATTAGCCCTTGCGAATATTAAATTTTGATATAAATTAAAACAAAAAAAAAATTGAACCAAAGCAGCAAATGGAGCGGACTATCCGGAAATAAACCTGAATAAATTAAATCCAAATCCTGGACTAAATTGTCTGGAAAACCGGACGCCGGACTTGGATTAATAAAAAAAATATTACCTATTTTGCTTTATTCAAAATTTGTCCGCCTTGCTGCTTTCATCATCAGAGCAAGCACATCATCAAATTTATGAGAGATTAGCACAGCACATACATATAACTTCTGTCAACAAGTGTTAACGACGTAAAGCCGTTTTTTTGCTAAAAAGTACCTAATATTGACGTAATAAAATCCAAAATACGAAAATATGCCGTCAGCCAATTTGTTAAAAAAWAGGAAGTAATTTTACAAAGAAATTTGATTAGGTATTTAAAGAATAAAGTCAATTAGGCGCTCTKATAGGTTCCCCGTAAAAMTAATTGCTCTTTTTAAAGAAGTTAAAAGTTCAGGGTTTTGAATAAAATCAATTAGCCGGTTTATGGGTTCCGTAAATTTTTAATGTTTGAGCTTTTCATGAAAAAATCACATTTTATTTGAATGCCCAACAATAAATTTATGGCATCAAAGATAATYAAATTTTTTAATTTCTCATCTATCGAAAACATATTTTTTGACGGAGTTTTTCAATACGAAGCTGAAAAATAACAAATAACAATTAAAAATTAAATAAAAAGGAAATATTTTATGTTTTTAAATCTAACTACCTAAAACTGATCTATTAATTATTAAAACAAATTTTTATCAAATAAAAAATAAATCTATTTAATGCAGCGTAAAAAATTAATTAATTGTAATTAATTTAGACAAATTAGGCACCGTTAAACACCCTCAAACTTTAAATGTGATTGCTTTTTTAATGAGTTTCACCCGGCCACAAAAAAGCAGCAGCAGCAGCAACCGACCACATTCCGTCCCCATCGTTAGTGCCTTTTATTTATTTTGCACACATTTTATTTTAAAATTGTAGGAGAGTGTCCGATTGCGCAGTTTCCGACGACGAAACCGTCAAATCCGCCCACTTTTTCCGTTGTGAAGATATATAAAAGCTAATGGTAGGGAATGAATCTTAAACAAATGCCATCATGGGATGGCACAATTTGAGACAAATTTAAGTGTTCGTGTATGTTGACGAACGAGCAAATTTAAGGAATGTTTTCCATTCCGTAAAATTCCGTATTTTTGGTCGTTCCGTAATTCCGTGTTCCGTTTTGGCATTCGGTATTTTTCTTTGGCATTCCGTATTTTTCTTTGACCTTGAAGGCATCCCTGATATGTATTTTACATTTTTCATTTAAAAACATATTTAAATTTATATAAATATTTTTCAGATTTTTGCTTATATTATTCTAAAAGAAATTCAAAATGGTCCTCCGGTACTCTGAAGCAATTTMTATCACAATTCAACTGTTTAATTTTTTCTTGGTAATTATTTTTATTTTTTAAATAAAATTTGTATTGTATTCTTTTAAAGCTGAGCAATGCGATGAATATGCACGATTTTCTTTGGGCCAGTGCCGTACGGACTGCTCCGTCCTCACAAAATTCTGCGRTSWCCGACACACTGACGTATGAAACGAAGTCCTTAACTTGATTAAATTAAAAATAAATCATTTTAGAGAGTCGAAAATATTTAATTTTTTAAAACATTCCGATTTTATATTAGTTTATAAAAGTGAAATATTTCGGCTGAACATTTCTCGTTTAATTAATTTTTGAGATTTTTTTTTTCAGCATTGTTCAAATATTTAATTTTAATAAAAATTCCCATTTTATATTTAGTTTTATAAACATTTGAAATATTTCAGCAACAGCCCACCAAAGCTGCTGATGACCGTCCCATTCAAAAGGGCGTTCGACCGTCTGGATGTGTCCAACTTTGACTTCAACAAGCGCTTCGTGGAAGTGCTGGACGTGGTACCGTCCCCGCTGGGCAAATTCTTGTTTAACATTCACCGAATGCCGTCGGAGCTGCCGAACGTACGCAAATTGGCTGAGGGCCTGAAGCGGCGGCGCTGGGCCATGCAGGCCAAGCAGTACCTGAAACAACAGCAACCCGAACAACTGCACGCAGCAGGTCGTGGACCAACAGCGTCACGGGTGCACGGCTTCGGCCTGTCGTTCGGCGGAATGCGGAGACTGCGGCGAACAATGCTGAAATGACCAGAAAAACCTCCGATCGCACTGCTGTTTTTTATTGGTGGAAATGCTACCAAAAATGTTGAAATGAATAAAAATAATCAAAAAGATGAGAAAATAAAAAAATTTTTAGAAGTGTAAATTAGGTTGACCTGATCCTGGGTATAAATGAGATTTTCATACCCAACATCACTCACCATTACACAATCAGGGCATTCGATTAAAAGAATAAAAAGGTAATTCCAAAGAAATTTTTGAATTGATGAAATTTGTTAATAATRCAAAAATAAAACATTTTTTACCAATAACAACAGTCGATCTTTTGGAGATGTGCATTTTACGGTTTTTATTGCTAACATGGAAAAAACGCCATTTGATAACCGTTTATGATGCTAGCAAAAATTGTTTTAGAAATATTAATATCAATCAATTCTATTCTTGAGGATTGTAAACAATTTTTTTGTTCAGAAAATTGATGCCTCAAATTCATAATATTGCGATTTGCTTACAAAATTTCTAACTAAATTATACGGAAATCTGTCTTTTAGGTGCCGGGGGAAACGAACTAGACTCTTTTTTTTGTGTGGTTCGATTTGTCTGAAAATTTGCATGGTGATAAAGTTCCAGGGTTTCTACCAACGCCCGGTATTGAAATTTTCAATTTCGACCTACTAAGGGTAGAAAAGTCTAACGCCCCATACCATGGTGCAGTTAGAGGGGCAAAAGTGGTTTAAAGCATGCATTTGCCGGGTTGGGATTGGAGAAAGAGCACAACAGGGAAAGGGAAAAATTAAATAGCGACAATAATCGAAGAGCGCCAATTCTTCGTAAATAATACATTTTCAGTAAAATTACTCTATACGTAAATCATTCATTTTATTGGAATAAAAAACAACATATTTTTTACCAAATTTTTCCTAGCATTAATTTGGAGAAAAAAAATTACAAAACAGGAGAAAAGTAATTAGCTAGGAAAACTGATAAAGATTGACGAAGAAGATTTTCAAACATAAATTGACTGGATTTGGTAAGGTTTAGCACATTTTTAATAATTCAGTCTATCAAACAAAAACATAAGGTCAATTATTTTAATTTTTGTTTAAATTACACTAAAATTCATAACAATTTWACAACATTTTTAAATTTCCCAAACAATAATAACATCTTCGAAACGATATCAGCTCTTTTTTGTTTAACCGAATCAGCTTTGTCGATTAAATAGTCGCCGTGGTGCCGAGGCTACAATTTTGTGCACTCAAAAATGCTTAGTTTCTTCTCTAAATTTAGCTTTCCATCTAGATAGATTGCTTTTTGTGATTTTCAACAAATCAGCAATGTCACAATCACTCATTTTCGGATTCTTCCCTTTTATTTTGGCATATTTCTTCAAAATTTCAATTTTTGTTGCATCCGATTTATTGCTAACAGAAAGGCCGAATGCGCGCTTCCATAAAGTAATTGTTCTTTTACAAACGCCCAATTTTTTTGTAATTTCTTTATCGAGTTCATGCATTGAAATGTTTTTGAGTTTGGCCTTTTTACATTTGCTTTTTATCTTATCAAATTGTTTCAAAATTTCACGCTTTTGCTGATCAGAATAAACTTTGTAGGGGGTTATTTGATCGAGTTCCTTTTGTAAAGAATAATCATTCTCATCTTTGACAGCATTTTTAAGTTCCCTTTTCCATTGTGCAAGTGTGCTTCCTCCAATATTTAATATTTCCGCTATTTCGAAATCTTTGATTTTTGGATTGTTTATTTTAATTTCACAATATTTCTTTAGTTTTTCCATTTTTTCTTGTTTTGAATGCAGTTTATGAGTTAGTCCAAACTCTTTTTTCCATTTTTTAATTGTAAAATGATTGACACCGATACTTTTTGAAATTTGTGTATATTTATAATTCCATTCTTTTTTTGAATATTTTCCTTTTTGCTTATATTCATTTTTCTTTTTAATAAATTCTTCGACACTTTCACGCTTTTGCTGATCAGAATAATCATTTTTGCGTCTTTTTATGAGTTTTGTGCCAGGGTCGCCATTTTCTTGCACTTTTTGACATTTTTGTCCATCAATGCAATCATTTTGATCAGTTGAATCAGCTTCATCTTCTTCAATAAATTCATTGTCGTCTTCCGACCAATTTTCATCAAACATTTCATCAAATCTTTCCCTTATTTTTCTATTGACAAAACTTTCATAATGATCAGAAAAGCTTTGTTCATTTGGATTGGGCTGATCAGTTGATTTATTCTCAACTTCTGTTGTCTGTGTTTCCATTTTATGCCATTCTTTGGTTTCTGTAAATTCCGGCACCTCCGCGTCCCAACCTTTTCCAAAATTCATCAAAAGTTTTGTTCAGTTTAACGAGTCAGCTTTTCAACTTTATATATTGCATAGAATGGAATTAAAAGTAATAATAAATTTTTCATATTTATTTTATGGAAGAAATAAAAAAATGATTATTTAATGCTAAATATTTACATCATTATATGAAACGTGGCATAAAAACCCCACTAATTTTTTATATTGGGGATTACAAATATTTAATATTTTATTTTACTTAAATTTTGCAACCTTCAGGAATTTCTTATCGATTGCTATTGAATTTATATGTCAGCCAAATTGATTTTAACCTCTCCTATCATAGCTAGAGATGCGTTTTATGTTTTACATTTTTTCCTTAGTCTTTTTAAAATTTGGTCAGAATTTTTATTTTAAATTCAAAAGTTTTACATTTCAATTCCGTATCCTATACATTATGTTTTGAACATGATAGCACCAATTCCCAATACAAACCAATTTGTCTGCCCAAATCCCGCCCAGTCCAAACTCAACTATTATCGTATTTAAGCATTAGATCATCCCCAAAATCCTCAGGTTATTCTTATTCACATCTCAGGTTCCCTTGCCTGAAGCGATTTGCTATAATAAACTTGGGTCCTTTTTTAAAATAAAACTTTTTGTCCAAAACACAAGTGTTGTGTTGATCAGACACAACAATTTTCAATAAATTTTAAAGAATTCTTAAAGAATCGTAAGCAATAAAAGTTTGSATTAATTATTTCCTTAATTTATGCAACTGCATTTTCCGGGCATTTTTGTGTCACGAATTTCGGCTTTCGGACAATGTTTGGGATCCGGTTACATCACTGATAAAAATTAAAAAAATTATCGACTCTAATGTCAATAGGTAAATTTCGGAAATTATTCAAAAAAAACAAAATTTGACCTCTAAAATTTGATGAAAAATTTAAAAAAAAACCTCGCGACTCCGACCCCGACCCCCGACCGATTTGGGTAACCCCGACCCCGACAGTCCCGCCCCCGAAAAACCCCGACCCCGCAATTCTCAACCCCGCACGCGGAGTGACAACCCTAGTTTCAAATCTTGGTCAAAGGCACACATTGAATTATATATACAATTTGTTCATCGCTGTAACAACTTGGTGCTTTAAAAAACGTGGGAAAAACGGGACAAAAACCCCCAAACGTGGAAAAATCACGGAAACGTGCATAAATAGAAATCCTGGTTGTTTCACACAGACATTTTATTCGGTTGAAAAAATCTCGAAATAAGCATTTTAGCGCGACCATTTTTCCGCTTATTTTTTACGCAAAATTCAATATTCTGACTTTTTTTCGAAAATGACTAAAGATCAATTGTTAAAGATGAATTTTTTCAAAAATGGTTAGAAATTTTTTGGGTGTTTTTTTTCAAATGTTTAGTCAAAAATTCCGAATTCCCAAAAGTATTATGCCGGTTATAAGATATTGAGGACGGGTGGATCGGTTCGTCACTTTGAGCACGACTGTGGTAAAAAGCATCCCATTCCAGAATGCAAAAAGCATTCAAACAAAGGGCCTGTCCGCAAAAGGACTTAAAAATTTGCTTTGCGACTCTTGACTTCGGTTGCATCTCGACTACTTTGACTTTTGTCTTGCTTTGACTTTCCATGACTCTTCGCTTGACTCTTGCGTTGACTCTTTACTTGCTTTGACTCTTGCCTTAACTTGCATTGATTCTTGACTCGGCTATGCTTTAACTCTTTCTTGCCTTTCTCTTGCTTCCACTTTTGACTTGCATTGATTCTTGACTTGCGTCGAATCTCGACTTGCTTTGACTCTTGCCTTGACTCGACTCTTGACTTGCCTTGATTTGACTCTTAATCTCGACTTGCTTTGACTCTTGCCTTGATTTGACTCTTGACTTGCCCTGACTCTTGTGACTTGACTCTTGAATCTCGACTTTCTTTGACTCTTGCCTGGATTTGACTCTTGGCTTGCCTTGACTCGGCTATGCTTTAACTCTTTCTTGCCTTGTCTCTTTCTTTTACCTTTGACTTGCCTTGACTCWTGATTTGRCTCTCTTGAATTGACTCGGCTGTCTTGAACTTGTTTAGAAGCCGCTTGCTKTCGAAAATAATTCATTTTTAAGTATTCTTGAAAAAAATCCCGTTAGTAGTGAACTCTGCATTTTGCACAAAAATAGCGCCAATTGAATTCAAAATTTGGCGTCGTTTTATCGCAGGGTGTTGGGTACTTTTTGTCGCCTGACTCGTTCTCTCTCTTCTTTTGGCACACTATTTCTTCCAAAAATAAAAGAAAGTGAAATAATTCTTAATTGTGCATATTGATTTCTTTATTTTTAGATGTTTTTCATGCAACTATTTTGCTTTTCTTTGTTTTGTATTTTTGATGAATTTGACTTAAATTGGACGGGCCTGGGTGTCTCAACGAAGAGCCGGGACAAGTGAAGGTTTGCTTTTTTTAAATATTCATAATTGTATACATTTTTTACAACATTTTCAATAGATTTATTTTTCTGTGTTTTTATAAGATCCTGCGTAAAACACGAAGATCAAAATTGAAAATAAGCATCTTTTCAATTTCTCACAATAGTTATCCTTGAAAAAATTTATTCATTTTTCGAAAAACGATAGCTTGTAATTTGGTCCAAATTCCTGCCCGGTATGCGCACCTTCGAGGAATTTTTTGGATCAAATTCCGGTTTTCGAGGATTCGCTCAAATTCACTATTACRTCCGGCGYGCAGGAGCGAAAAGCGTCTTTTGAGGCTCGCCCAGGAAGGAACCGCCGTTCCTTCTCGTCCCTACCGTCCAGCCTTTCCGACTCGTGGGCTAAAATCCTGTAAGATCGAGATTCGAGAGGCATTTGGATTTGACTGCCCCCGCCCCTTTTTAACCATTTGCAGATGTTGTCCGTCCCCATTAAATTGTTAGAATTTTGTGCCCCTAGGGGCTTTGATCTGTTCACGCATTTCTGAAGGCTGTGAGGTTAAAGTTGTTGAGGAACTTCCGGGAGGTAAAGCCCGGCCATGCACCTTCCAAAGCTTCCCCCCCCC
>MEIZ01000289.1:71428-82823 GCA_001723225.1 Globodera ellingtonae | reverse complement strand
TCCTCCTCTCAGCGTCTCTGACACCGCATCTCCTGCAATCGGTTATCTCTGTCGAACTCCGGTGCCTGCACACGCCCGTATGTTGCCAGAGGCCGATTACAGACGCGTAGCGCCTCAACACAGCTTAGAGAACACACAGAACACAGACAGAGCTTTCGGGCTTGCTCTAATTTGTTAGGATTTGCCTTAATTTGTTAGACCCCTTAAAATTCATATTATTTCATCATTCTTTATACCGTTCGATTCCTGCCAACGAGCTGAACACGTATATGTTAACGATTTTTGCGTGAGACTAATATCAAGAAAGTTATGGGGCTTGGCTTGCTTTAATTTATCCGACTTTTTTCCCAATCCGCTGCAACCCTGGTTTGGAGTCGAATTAACCGCAACAAATTTTTCGAAATCACCTTGGTTGTTGCCGGCCCCTTTTGGGTTTCTCGACAACGCTTATAGGTGGTTTTTCATTTAATCAAGTTACTATCATTAAAATCACAAATTACTTATTTAATTTCAATTTATGCCAAATTTTGTGAGAATTTTTTACAAAAATACATACGCAATAGTTTATTGAAAATTCAAATTTTCATCATGACATCACCCTCAACTGTTTGTCTTATCCGATGGCTCCCTTATGGGCCAAGAACTCCATCAAGGCCTGGAAAATTATTTATTAAAATTAATTTTTTTTAAATGGTCCATTTTTGCCTCAATTTCCATATTAATGCTGGCGGTTGCCTTCCGAATGCGTTGTGCAATTTCATTAGTTTCCCCGTCATCAAAGGAACGACCGCAAAAGCTTGCTACCATTGCCTGCGCATGCGCCTCTTCACTAAAACATTATATTTTATTACACATAAAAAAGAATAATGAAATAAAAAATTTAAATATATTTAAGTTAGCATTTATTTCATTTATGCAAAGATTGGACCCCCCCCCCAAATTGGCATTTTTACATTTATAATCAATTTATGCGTTTGATGGCCCTCCATCTATAAGAAAATGTTTTTTTAAAGATCTGAACGGTGTTTGAGAAATTTAAAATAAATTTTATTGAGAGCGTTGAAAGCTTGTCCGACCTTGCCACTGAAACGGAACTGCCGTTTTTGGCACCCTTCCCCCCTCCGCCTTCGGTTGAGGTTCCGCCGCGCATCAACAATTTGTCTCGTAATTCTAAAATAAGATAAATTTGCCATTTTAAACTATTTAAATTTTTAATTTCTTTGCCTCAGGGCATCAAAACATTTTTTGATACTTCATAAAAACCCAAAACATGCAAATTTGGTGCTAGGTCGTTTCGTAAATTCCGCCACTATGTGCGTTTCGTAAATATTTTATGACGTAATTGCATGCTTCGCACTAAAAAATTTTAAATTTCTAAAGCTCTGAATGAGTAGGAAAGCATTACAGCAAAGTCCAAGTGGTTGAGAAGTTTCAAAAAAGTTATAATGTAATGCCAAAAATCGGGCTTTTTCGTAGTTTTCTGATCATAACTTTTTTAAACTTTGATTTACTGCTTAGTTTAGTTTTACAAAAAGCTTCTACTCATTTGGAGCTTTCCAAAGATATAAGGCTTAAGATTTAGTACGGTGTGTATAACGTTATGATGTCTAAAATTACTTCATAAATATATGTGGCGGATTTACGAAACGCCCATAGTGGCGGAATTTACGAAACGACTCAGCCCGTGCAAATTATACACATCTAGATGTGTATAAGAGACAGTGGGTGAGCTGGGTGGGCCTGGGTGAGCTGGGTGAGCTGGGTGGACCTGGGTGGACCTGGGTGGACCTGGGTGAGTTGGGTGGACCTGGGTGGACCTGGGTGAGGTTGATTTGAGCGCTTTGCCTTGGGCAAAAAAAATGAAAATAATAAAATGAAGTGAGGGGGAAGGGTGAAGGTGAAATAAAATGAAGTGAGGGGGAAGGGTGAGGGGAAAATAAAATGAAGTGAGGGGGAAGGGTGACTCCTTCGCTCTCTCTTTCTCTCTTTTTTTTGGAGCTATGGAAAGTAAGTTAACTTATGCCCGACTGAGCAACGACCGAATACATCATATATATGTGGGGTGTGATTTGAAAATGCGTTGAAAAATGAAGAGTGTTGAAATTGATGGTTGGATGTGTGTTGCCAGCCTAAGCCTAAGCCTAAGCCTAAGCCTAAGCCTAAGCCTAAAGCATTTGAAGTTTAACAATAATTTATTTAACTTACTCTCCGCCCACTAATATTTTGACTTCATAATAGAAAATGCCGCATTTTTTTTTCAATTGGTTGTTCAGCGAGCACAGAGCGCCACGCTGAAAATACTCAATTCAAGAAAATTTTGTAAACCTTTTTAATCAAATGCTTAACAGAATATTTAATGTCAAACTGATGTCTAAAAGACGGGTTTTTTCCGAATTCTGAACCAAAATGTTACCTTTTCCATTTAACACGTCGGCAACTGTCTTCTGCAAGTCGCTAATGTCCTCTTACTGTTCTTTCTGATACTCCTTCAATTTGTTGRCACTTTCTGTTTCTCAAATTTTGYGCCGACCATYGCTTGGGCACAATTCAGCGATTCGTTMATTTCGCGTCGCAYTTCATTCCTTTGCCCCACTTAAAATATACCCAAACAAACAATTCATAAATTCAGACGGAAATTCAAAATAAAATTTCTACCGTTTTAGCTTCTGCTGCTGGTCCTCATTTAAGCAGCTAATTTTGTCATTAGTTTCCTTTTGGTCCAATTTGCGTTGTTCCTCCATCTCTTCAATTGAATTCTTGTGAGCGTTTAGCAGTTTGTCGTGTTCTTGATGCAGAAAAAACCAGGTTGGGCTCTAATCAATATTATTAATCGATTTTCTTACTCCGATTTGTTATGTCCCCATTGATTGGTTCGGTCAAAATTAACATGTCAAATTTACTACAAAATTCTAAATTTTAGTTACCACAGTATAAAAAATGAATGACTGAATATTTATAGACGAAAGTTGGGGTCTTTGTTGTGAGAGAAAGAGAGAGAAAAGCGAGATAGTGCACTGTCTACCTTAACCGGTAATAAAATGCAAAAATGACGCGCTGTGCGATTGTAACTTCTTTTTTGACAGAACGCCATTAACAACAATCCGTTCAAATATTATTTCGCTCGAACATTAATTCCAGGGCTGCCGCGATATCTGCTGCTTTAGCAACTTTTTGATGTTTTTTGAAAGGCCGATGCTTCTTTTTTCTGAAAATGCTGCTTTTTGCTTACTTTTGATGTTGGTTAGGTTTTGTGTGGATTTTTTTGAAAAAAACCAGGCGTGCTCACGGATATCCGGATATCCGCGGATATATCCGGATACGGACGGATAACGGATATGGTTTTTCGGATATATCCGGATACGGACGGATAACGGATATGGGTTTTCGGATCRTCACGGATACGGACGGATGACGGATATGACCTTAATATCCGCGGATATCCGTGGCATCCGTTGTTTTTTTACTGCTGAAGGAAAATTTATTAAACGATTTTCTTAATTGATTTTCAAGGATGAATTTCATATTTGAACATGGCCAAGTGTTAAACTTTCGTAGTGGTGCACTTTGGGTCAAGGGTTCTATACCCTCTCGCGACAATATCTTTATTTTTTGTTTTTATATTCTTTTTGTATTCTTATAACTTTTTGAAAAAAATCAGACTTAAAAAATAAATTTTAAGCAGCATTTACATAAAATTAGTTAATTTTAGAACTCAATTGCCTAAAAATCGGACGATTTTTCTTAGCAAGTCTTTAAATAATCAATTTTTCTCTCGGCGGCGCCTATCGGCACCGCCGACCTCCCACCCCCAGCAGTAAAGCAGAATTTTCAAAAAAATTTTTGAAATTTTGTTTAACAAAAATGTTAAAAATTCTTACCGAAAATTTTTTTTGGAACATTGATTAACAAACAATCAAAAGTTCAATCTTTTCTTAAAATTTTCTTGTTTCAATACATATTAATTTCGATTTAATTTTAATCAGACGATAACGCGATCGGAAAAAATTTGCTTTGAAAAATCAAAACTTTAGTGATTTTTAAATWATGCGGATATCCGCGGACATCCGCGGACGGATATCCGGATATGGAATTTTGGAAGGTCACGGATACGGACGGATAACGGATATGAGATTTTGAGGACGGACGGATACGAACGGATAACGGAAATGGGCTTTTGAGGACGGACGGATACGGATACGAAAATTCGTATCCGTGAGCACGCCTGAAAAAAACAACAAAATGCTTAATTGAATATTTGGCATAATATAATTTTAAAAATCTTCACATCTGTGATTTTCCGACTAAATTGTTGAAAAAAATGCAGTAAAAATTAGTTTTTATACTATTTAACATTTTCAGAAATGTCCAACAAACGAAAATTCCGAACCCCGAACCCGAATTCGAATAATTTAGGAAAATTTATTCGAATTCGGGTTCGGAATTAGCCGAAATGGAGGTCAGATTTGGTTTCTACTACACTGGAAACCCCCAGAAACGTCACCCACAAAAGAGCACTGGCCAATTTTGGAAGATCCATAAGCGTGGAATGGGGGAGATGCAACTGAATGACACTAATTTATTTGATGATAATTGATAACTGTAAAAAGGGTTTAAAAATTTCTGCAAAAGTCAATTGCACAATTATTTTATTGTATTGTTCCTGAGCGAAGATTTACGGAAAATAAGCTTCTTTAAAGACCGCAGCCGGTCTGCTTTAGGATATTGTTTTTAATTAAAAAAATGTCTCCTTATTACTGAAAGAAGTGCGCTTGACAGCCTTACGAAGAAAGGAAAGCCTTCAATTGCCACAAATGATAAGAAAGTTAGAATCCTTAATAAATTCAACTGGTTAATATTGCCAATTTGTAATTGTGAATTAGTAAAAAGCTGAGAGCTTAATAACCATGATATTTGTCTAAACACTTAAAAAGGGGATTTTGAGTTCATGTTAAAACTTGAAAATCCGCGCTCTAGATATAAACTAATTAGTAAAAATGCATGCTCGTTCCGCGGCTGGCAGGTGATTTTGGCCAATTTTGGCCTATCGGAAATTTTGTCCGTCGGACCTTTTGTCGTTTTCCAAGCGACTGGACTCCGAGCATTTCCACTACCCAAAAAACTCGAGCTTCTTGGTCCAGAAGGGTCCTAAAATAAGTTTGGATCTGACCCAACCGTTATTATGATCAAAAATTCATTCAATCTTTTGATCAATCCAAATTGATCATATGGAAACATCAGTCTCCGGACCTATTTGGCATAATAATTAATCTATTCATCACCTTAACCCTCCATTCAGTGTTTACTAAGCATAAATAAGGTGCCAGGAAAATTCGACAGTGACTGATTTCGACAGTGACTGAATTCGACAATGGATTTCGACAGTGAACGAATTCGACAGTGACTGATTTCGACAGTTAACTATTTCGCCTCCTTTTGCTCTTTTTCAGACTTTTTCGACAGTGATTGATTTCGACATTGGACGATTTCGACAGTTAACTATTTTCACCACCTTATTAACCTTTTTCAGCTTCTTCGACAGAGTGGATTTCGACAGTACTTCGAAATTTAAAAAAAGACACAACACTTGGCTAAAAACCTAAAGCCACTTTTAAATGGATAATATTTAAAAGTGAAAGTGTAAGCGCATGAACGAAGAAATCCGAGNGAAATACGGTAATTGTCTCGCGGTGCGACATTTGCGGACGGACATTTGCGGACAGACTTTTGCGGATGGACATTTGCGGACGGACATTTGCGGACAGACTTTTTCGGACGGTTTTATTTGAAAAAAAATTAAAATTGTTGAATAAGTTAATAATTACGTGCGAATAAATGTTACAACCATAATTTTATTGCGCAAATGTATGCAGAGTGGCCATAATACCCTATTTATCAGGGATTTCCTGATTATACATTGTCGCCTGATTTTGCCTGATTTTTTAAAAACTTGGAAATTTTCATGAAAATGGCCGAGGCGCCGCAGGGTCCCTCCTATTTCTAAAAAGCAGCGCCTATCGGCACCGCCGACCCACCCGCCCCAGAAGTTAAGCAGAGCTCGCAAAAAAAAATTACATTTTTGAAAAATCGTAAATCATCGTTGTCTTCTCATACGCGGTTACTGTCAACAGAAAGACAACTTTCGCTGTAAACTTCAGTGTTCACTACCATTGTAACCCTAAAAATTTATAGAATCGATATAAAATAACAAATGTTTACACTTTTGAAGATATTTGCGCAATACAGTTATATTTTTAGCATTTAATCGCAACTAATGCTTTCTTTCAACTTATTCAACAATTTTAATTTCTTTTTAATTTTTTTTTCCAAATAAAACCGTCCGCAAAAGTCTGTCCGCAATTGCCTTCCATTCTCACCGTGCATGTCGATGAAGGACCTCCGCTTACTGGGTGTTGTGCGAATTTTGTGTGGGGTAGCGGTGAGGTCTAACTGCTTGAGTGCGTCGTTCAGCTCATTGCATTTTCCCCGAATTTCGGTGTCTGAATTTGGAAATTTTAGCAAAAAAACTTCTCCAAACAAGTCAATAGCACCCGTAAAAAATGACTTTTTTTTATTCTTTTATCGCATTTTCGTCAATATTTTGACATTTATTTATATTTTTGGAAGTTTTGAGGTAACATTTTTGGCAATATTCGCTCCGGGTCCTACTTCACTTATTAAACGGCGTCCGATCCGAATGCAGACCGCTCGAATGCAGACCGGGGGCAATAACTGACTTCAAACCTAACCGATTCAGACAAATGAAAACCCATTTGAATGCTCTTGATGATACGAAGCTATATCTAAGCTAATTCTTTGCGATTGGCCAAGTTTCAAAAAAGTTATGACCAAAAAACTTAAAAAATCGATATTTTAAACTTTTTTAAGTTTTTGGCCATAACTTTTTTGAAACTTGGTCAATCGCAAAGCTTTAGCTTAGATATAGCTTTGTATCATCAAGAGCATTCAAATGGGTTTTCATTTGTCTGAATCGGTTAGGTTTGGAGTCAGTTATTGCCCCCGGTCTGCATTCGAGCGGTCTGCATTCGGATATGTAGCCTATTAAACAACAAAAAATAAGTTTAAACTCCCAATTCTTACAATGAAGAATGGTATTTTTAACGATCTCGTGAATTTCAGCAACCCAAAACTTCATTGACAGGCCAAGGGCTCGCCTTAAAATAAAAAATTTTAAAAATTATTATAACAAATTCTGTCACTGACCTGCATTCGTTGATGAACGCTTGAGACTGCGCGACCGCCCTGTCCAGGTTGTGGCTGCCCCAGAGCTAAAAACACAAAGAAAAATTATGTTAAAATGAATTTGAAAACCTGTAAATATTCGCCCTTATGCTCAGGATGTGGTGCCCAATCCATTACAGCACTCCAATCCTTAGAAATAAAGATCAGATTTTATTGTTGAGTGAAATATTTTTCAAAATCAACTATAAACAAAATGGAAAAATTGACAATTTCAGTACTCGTCCCGGTCCCGTGCCACCCTATCAATTTTTTAACAAGATCTACTCAAAATGGGTCACCCGATTCATTTTGATACCTGGGTTTTTGCCCAAAAAACCTTGTTAACGGTTACGGTTAACTAATTATTTTTTCCGATGCTTATTTGTTAAGATTTATTCATTTTAAATTATTTTCAAATTAGAAAGACCTTCATCAGCAATGGTTCAACTTTAATCCCAGACTGGAGCATGGACAGGATGCCTTGTTTGGTGTATAGGTCACCGCGGTTTAAATGCGGATACCTTTTAGATACAATTTAGTTATAATAAATAATTTTATAATTAGGTATTATCTATCGTTTTGGCAAAATGTTTAAAATTATTTTCTATTTTTATGAATTTTAAAAGCTCACAAGAATTTGACGGTCATACGCACATCCACCTTGCTCAATTCCTTGCGCACCTTTGACAGAAGTAAGCCGAGCAGCTTAGCGCATGCTTAACCAACTTTTTTTTTGCCAACCGATATGTTTAGTTGANAAGTTTTCCTGTAATTATCAATCGACTCCTCTCATCGAGACAAATAGACATGAATAAAATTATGAGGACAACAATTCTGAGACGAGTTAAAGCTGTTTGAAAAGTGTAAAAATTTAACGACTATCTTTGCTCATTTTCAGAATCGCAACCCGCTCGGATTTCTTCGTTCATGCGCTTACACTTTCACTTTTAAATATTATCCATTTAAAAGTAGCTTTAGGTTTTTAGCCAAGTGTTGTGTCTTTTTTTAAATTCGAAGTACTGTCGAAATCCACTCTGTCGAAGAAGCTGAAAAAGGTTAATAAGGTGGTGAAAATAGTTACCTGTCGAAATCAGTCACTGTCGAATTCGTTCACTGTCGAAATCCACTGTCGAATTCAGTCACTATCGAAATCAGTCACTGTCGAGATTACATAACACTATAAATAAGTGCCTTCAATGCCAAAAATTCACATAATCCCTTACTTTTTTCCCTCACTGATGATGATGACTGTCTTTATCAGTTTTCGTAATTTCTTCATGATTGGCCTTTTCCTGTTGAATGCGCACGTCCATGAGTCCCAGTAATTGTCCACATTTCTCATCATCCATGAAGCCTTCTCGCGCTTCGACTGCCTTCCTCCTCATGAAATGCGCGCTCAGTTCAGTCTGATCTTCTCGAAAGACTTTAGCACTATATTTGCTGCGTAATGAGGATTATCACCCCCTATTATTTAATGATGAAAATGTTAGAAAATTTTTTAATTTTAATCCGTTTTAGTTCGAATCGATCGTTCAATACCATAAATCAAATCAACCGGTGTTCGATTAGGTTAATCAAAGATTACCATTTATGAGCTTGAAAATTTTAAATTAGATTTTTTTATGTCGTGGAGCAAATTCTTCGATAATCTGATGTTTTCTAATTACATATTCGACGGAAATTAGGATACGTTTTAATACCTTTTAAGCTTTCCAAAAAAAAATTTTTGGATCAATGATGAATTCCACTGCAGAATTGTCCCACTGCCTGTCCGGATGCCGAATTTATTGTTGTTTTTGGGAAATATAACAAAAGTGGGTTTCACATGCATAATCGGGCCACTGATTTTTTAAATGGGTTGGTTGGACATGTTTCACCTTGTCCCCGCCCCTTCCTTACATAGAAAATCCTCCTCTTGTTTCTAAAGGTGAAAGAACAATGGAGTGGATGGATTGAACACGGACGGATGGTTTGACAGGGTCAAATTTGGGACACATCAATCTCTCCGCTAATCACTCTGCCCTATAAAAAAGGGAATATTCGGCATTTGCAGACATAAAGAAGCAAATTTCTTTTTTTGTCTGTATTAATCCCGCAGTGTTTGGCTTTGCTCACAAAAAAAAAGCGGCGATGCCCATCCGCCGGTGTGCTAATTGTTTTTGCTGTTCTTACAGTTGCGCAACACTATTGCACCTCATTTTACAAAACTCGCACGTAAAATTTGTCAAAAACTGAGTTTTCAAGTTTTTTTTACCATAGCTTTTTGAGGTTGAGCTCCCCAAAAATTAAATCAATTTTTGTTAGCATCAATGTTCAGAAATTCATGGTAAATTTTGCTTAAATAGTTCGGAAAGAAGTGCAGTACAAACATGTTGATTTGACCCCTTCAAATTCATATTATTTTATCATTCTTAACGAGCTGAACACGTACTGTATATGTTAACGTTTTTTGCGTGAGACTAATATGAAGAAAGTTATGGGGCTTGGCTTGCTCTAATTTGTTAGGATTTGCCTTAATTTGTTAGACCCCTTATAATTCATATTATTTTATCATTCTTTATACCGTTCGGTCGTTTCGTAAATTCCGCCACTATGGGCGTTTCGTAAATCCGCCACATATATTTATGAAGTAATTTTAGACATCATAACGTTATACACACCGTACTAAATCTTAAGCCTTATATCTTTGGAAAGCTCCAAATGAGTAGAAGCTTTTTGTAAAACTAAACTAAGCAGTAAATCAAAGTTTAAAAAAGTTATGATCAGAAAACTACGAAAAAGCCCGATTTTTGGCATTACATTATAACTTTTTTGAAACTTCTCAACCACTTGGACTTTGCTGTAATGCTTTCCTACTCATTCAGAGCTTTAGAAATTTAAAATTTTTTAGTGCGAAGCATGCAATTACGTCATAAAATATTTACGAAACGCACATAGTGGCGGAATTTACGAAACGACCTAGCACCAAATTTGCATGTTTTGGGTTTTTATGAAGTATCAAAAAATGTTTTGATGCCCTGAGGCAAAGAAATTAAAAATTTAAATAGTTTAAAATGGCAAATTTATCTTATTTTAGAATTACGAGACAAATTGTTGATGCGCGGCGGAACCTCAACCGAAGGCGGAGGGGGGAAGGGTGCCAAAAACGGCAGTTCCGTTTCAGTGGCAAGGTCGGACAAGCTTTCAACGCTCTCAATAAAATTTATTTTAAATTTCTCAAACACCGTTCAGATCTTTAAAAAAACATTTTCTTATAGATGGAGGGCCATCAAACGCATAAATTGATTATAAATGTAAAAATGCCAATTTGGGGGGGGGGTCCAATCTTTGCATAAATGAAATAAATGCTAACTTAAATATATTTAAATTTTTTATTTCATTATTCTTTTTTATGTGTAATAAAATATAATGTTTTAGTGAAGAGGCGCATGCGCAGGCAATGGTAGCAAGCTTTTGCGGTCGTTCCTTTGATGACGGGGAAACTAATGAAATTGCACAACGCATTCGGAAGGCAACCGCCAGCATTAATATGGAAATTGAGGCAAAAATGGACCATTTAAAAAAAATTAATTTTAATAAATAATTTTCCAGGCCTTGATGGAGTTCTTGGCCCATAAGGGAGCCATCGGATAAGACAAACAGTTGAGGGTGATGTCATGATGAAAATTTGAATTTTCAATAAACTATTGCGTATGTATTTTTGTAAAAAATTCTCACAAAATTTGGCATAAATTGAAATTAAATAAGTAATTTGTGATTTTAATGATAGTAACTTGATTAAATGAAAAACCACCTATAAGCGTTGTCGAGAAACCCAAAAGGGGCCGGCAACAACCAAGGTGATTTCGAAAAATTTGTTGCGGTTAATTCGACTCCAAACCAGGGTTGCAGCGGATTGGGAAAAAAGTCGGATAAATTAAAGCAAGCCAAGCCCCATAACTTTCTTGATATTAGTCTCACGCAAAAATCGTTAACATATACGTGTTCAGCTCGTTGGCAGGAATCGAACGGTATAAAGAATGATGAAATAATATGAATTTTAAGGGGTCTAACAAATTAAGGCAAATCCTAACAAATTAGAGCAAGCCAAGCCCCATAATCTTCATATTAGTCTCACGATCGTTAACATATACGTGTTCAGCTCGTCGGCAGGAAT
>MEIZ01000289.1:56549-71327 GCA_001723225.1 Globodera ellingtonae | reverse complement strand
TTTTTTTTCAAAATTTTGGAATTTTGTTTTTTTAGCGTAGGAAAAATAAAGGGAGGAATAACATCGCAAATTCGGTCATTACTTTCCTTTTGTTGTATGATTTTGAGGCCAAAATTAGAAACATGGATTTAAACTTTTAAATTTAAAAACAACTTTCCGTCGGGACCGCAATTTTGCAGAATTGCCTCCCTATTAGCGCATTAGCTTCACGACCAAAATGCTTTTTTAAGCCTCAGCACATTCTTGAATTACGCAACAGAATTTAAAACTAAAGATGTTCTATAAATGTTGTTGATATGTGCGTTCAACCGTGCCCGACCAAATGAACGACTCCCCCACACCCGGGTAGCCCCACCCTCTAAATATATGCCTGTATATTTGAATCATTTTCCCTGTTCACCAACCCTAAAATTATCGCTTTTTGCCATTTTATCTCAATTACCTTTATTACATTTGCACTCGTCCACCACCTCACACTTTGGATCACAATCTTGATGAAAGCATGGGCTTTTTGATACAAAGATCACAATTTCGTACAGATCAACCTCAACAGTGATTTTTTGCAACAAATGATATAATTGTAATTAGAATAAAAAAAATTATTTTCTTAAATATAATTAGTAACACGTTTTGATTATCGGAAATGATAGAATGTTATTATGTTTTAATCTAAATTTTGCACAACATTAGGTAAAATATTTTAATTCAAAATTAATTAAAAAATAATTAGTCCTAATTATTAATCAATAATGAGCTCACTTTATATTTGGAAATTAGGTCGTAGATCGCAGCGACTAATTGCTCCTCCACATGTGGCTCATTTTTTGAGTCGTGGAAAAAATCGCCACGATAAATGTAACCATCGCCGATCAGCGTCACAATCAAGCCACTTTTGTATGGAACAAAGAATATAAATTTTAAGAAAAATTTGATAAAAAAACCGGAATTAAACAATTTTCAATATCAATGAACACGTCTCAATCAATATCTCGACATAAGATAAAAGAATAATTTATAAATTCTTTATTTAAAAAAATCAATTGGGAAAAAAGTTTATTAAATTTTGAGTTTTTGTAGAAGATGCCGACCTGCTTTCGTGCTTGTGTTCCAGGAAGCAGTTTTGAACATGTTTAGGCACATGAAATTTTGATGCCCCATTGGCACAGTCTCCGCCACACTTGCAACTGTACAACAAGAATGCAATATGTACAGTACAGAGATACAGTAATGTGGGTACTACACTACGGTAGCAGTGATGGAATTCAGTTGTAAAAAGAAAAAATTTTAAAACAAAATGTGAGATGCCCAAAAAGCCTAAAGTTAATCGTAATCTGAGAGTATTAACCGTGGGTGATAGAGGCACCCCACCTACCTGCTTGAACAGAACTCATACACTCCTCGGCATTGGCACTCCTTTTTGCCGCACTGTTTCTTGCCCTTGGCACATTGGCACCTGGATTTGATTAAAACTCCTTTTTTCTTTTTTTAAATTTTAATTTAGAAACTGCGTTTACACGAACCCTTTTTGAGTTTAAATTCAGAAACTCTGTATTTTGTTGTTGTTTTTTAATTAAAAAATAATATGGATAAACCTACCTAATCCAATTTTTTTAATTAATTAAAAGAAGCATGGTCATTAAGATGGAAGTTCAGAATGCCGTGGCATTTTGATCATAAAAACCGACCCTTGTGCCGGTTTGTTCACTTTTGCCGCCCTCTTCGGGGGCTCCTTGTTCTTGCAGATTTGTTTGCATGCGCATAACTGAAACAATGTTTTTTATTCAACTGCACCATGAAGTACTGCTTGCTGGCCTTGGAGCATGACTCTTTTATCCGCAGACAGTCGCAACACGACTTTGTGCACACATTTTTAGCCGGCTTTGCCGGATCCGCCTCGCACGAGCACTTGCAAATTGCCTGGTTCAGACAGTCCCCGCGATACCTTCAAAAACATTGTTTATTAATTTTATTCAGTGCACATGTCGGCGTATTATTTGAATACATATTAAGGATTATTCGAATAATTCTAGTATTATTTGGAAAATTCAAATAATATGGGAAGTAGTATTATTTGAAACTAGAGTCCGGACCAAACAAATAATTGTACATTTGTACAAAAAATTGGACCCAAAATTTTTTGTTTTTGTTTGTTTGTTCAAATTGGGGCTCAACCCAAAAAAAAACCAAAACCCCCCAAAAAACGCAAAAAATATTGTACAAATATTTGTTTGGTACAACGTATTTTTTGTACAAATTTTTTGGATGTCATCCAATTTTATATTCAAAACTAGCACATGCAACTAAACACCACAAAATTCAAAAAATCCAATACTCTGATGGAGAGCATAAAATATTTTGCACATGGTTTTCTTGTAAGGTTAATGTTAATAGTATGGCCAAGCTAAAAGCATGTAACCAATGCCATAAACAACACTCTCAGCCGAATCTTTGAAAAGAATTCATGGACTATGTTGCCCGACCACGCGAGCCGAATGCTTATTATGCAGATAGCAACGCGAAAAAACACATTTCAACAAAAAATTGGACATCAAGTAGACTGTTGTTTCATCTAAAAGCCAAACATAAAGGCACCAAATTTTACGAAGAATTTGTGCGTTTGGAATCTGAAAGAAAATGCGCAAAAAGCGCAATCGAAAAGTTCATGAACATAACCAGTGGAGGTTATTTTAGTATTTTATCTGTTTTTATTTTATAATAAAAGGTGGGCTTTCCTGTTCGGATGTACAAATATTTGTTTGGTTAAATTGTCGCTAGGAGAATTGCGCACTGGAGAATTGCGCACCGGCAGTTTTCGGAGAATTGCGCACGGAGGATTGCGCACCATGGAGAATTGCACACCAGCAAAAAAAGAGGAGAATTGCGCACTAAAAATTGCGCACTAATACGGAGGATTGCGCACCACGGGTCAAAATTTTTGAAAAATATTTTTATACAAAATTGTCTGAAATTATGTTAATTGATGCGCTGATTGAACCCCTAAGCTCAGGGTGGCTTAGGCCTAAGCCTAACGAACCCCAAGCCAGGGTGGCTTAAACCACTTTAAATTCTCATTTTAATTTTCAATTGACGAATTCGTAATCAGCGTATCAAATAACATATTTTCAGACAATTTTGTATAAAAATATTTTTCAAAAATTTTGACCCGTGGTGCGCAATCCTCCGTGTTAGTGCGCAATTTTTAGTGCGCAATTCTCCTCTTTTTTTGCTGGTGTGCAATTCTCCATGGTGCGCAATCCTCCGTGCGCAATTCTCCGAAAACTGCCGGTGCGCAATTCTCCGTACCCCGGTTAAATTGGAGCGCAACCCCAAAAAAACCAAAAAAACAAAAAATGACCAATTGTACTTTGTTTGGTCTGAATTGCCGTTTTCTATTTGAAACCTTAACAAAATTGAATTTTAGTAAAATTCGGTAAGATTTGAAAATTCTCTCTTTTTCAAAAGAAAATAAAGAATTCAAACTTTATAAGCAAAATCGGATTTTACTGAGTTTAAAAAGAATTTTTGGCGCTACTTGAAAAGAACCCGTTTTTGAAAAATGCAAAACCATAGGGGGGGGGGGACCCTTTTAGATTTTCATCAAAAATAATCAACTAACATTTTTGTATCAATTTATTTATAACGAAAATAAATTATTTTTTTTAAAGGAAAAAAAAGTTCATGAAAAATCAATAGGGTCCCCCCTTTTGCATTTTTAAGTAGCGCCGAATTTTTTATTCATAATCATCAATATGATTATTAATATTAATTATAAAAATTTCTTTATTTTAGAGATTGTTGGCTCTCAAATATCTATAAAAGCCGTTTATTTGAATATTTTCAAATAATACTAGGATTATTCGATCTTAATATTCAAATAATACGTCGACACGCGCATAAAAAATGTTTTTCATATTTGAAATCTATTAAAAAGTGTATAAAATATATTTTTTAATAAAATTATTTTATTCGTATTTAGATATTTGTATCCGTTGTATTTATTAATTTTTTATTATAAAATTAAAAGTTTCGGCTTAAGCTTACCAACTTCTTAAATTTCAATATATTTATGATCTTTAATTAAGACTTAATGCTTATAAATTATGTAAAAATAAATAAAACTACCTAGCCGATTCACAGTGTTCATCGCACATACGCCGTGTTGCAAAACATGGGCAACTGTCTGTGCTGCAACGATTTTGCTGCAAATAAAAAAATAAATTTTCGAATTTTATTTTTTTGGCGATTTGTTCGCTCAGAAAATTGATCAACCGTTGCATGGCATTCACAGCAAAATGGCATTGCAGGGATTGCCGCACTAATCTGTGCCGTTGCAGCTGCCACTTAAATTTTGAGTTTTTTCAAAAATTGACATTTTCAGAGCTAGGTTTTAGGTGCATAAATAAGAATTAAGTACCTAAATAGGAAAAAATCAAATAGACGTTAAAAATGGACTAATATTGATTTTTAGAATGGGTTTCGTCTAATTTTAGGGGGTGCCTTTTTCATTTTTATTTAAATTTTTTATGGAATTTGCCTAAATTTGTTACAGCCTATTTTCGGTTCTCTTAAACCCTGTAAAAAAATAAATTCGCACTCTAACAATTTTGGACCATAAATTAACGGTAGAAAATAATGTCGTCTTGGATGATTTTTCTACTTGAATTTGTTTGGTGATGTCCAATGGTGCCTGCCCCTGTGCCGGACGGTGAAGACATTGGCAAAATGTTGTTGTACTGGTCGATGTGGTGGTGATGAACAGTTGCTGGAGGAGAGGGGACCAGGATGAGCGAGGAGGACAGCTGGTGGGTACGGTTGGAGAGACGCGCGGAGACGTCGAGAGTGCTGCTTAAATATGGACAAAATGAGTTTTAAAAATATTTTTTATATTTTTCATATTAAATATGGACAAAATGACGACGTTTATAATTGGTATATTTTTTCATATGTGGACATAAGGTCCCTCGGACAAAAACATATATTTAATAATTTTAAGAGGAAGACGACTTTTTTGCACATATCAAAACATATCTTGGTAGGTTTTTTTAGCACATATGTTGTAACAGATCTGAAGATTTTTCTTGTTCAATATTTTCCAAAATTTTTTATTTTTGATATTTTTTACGTTTTTTCAATACTTGTGAAAATAATTAACTGGGTTGTGCGAGGGAAAAACTGATGAAGATTAGCAAATTTTAAAAATTTTTACGCATAAATCGACAAGCTTTTAGCACATATTATGGTTTTTTTAGCACATATATTATACGTGCATATTTCGGAATTTCTTTCTAGCACACCCATTTAAATCCGATCCTTACTAATTACGATGTAGCAGTTTTTGTGTTGTCTTAAGCAAAATCCTAATTTTTATTTTCATAAATTTGATCACCTGCAAATGGATTGCGCGTCACTGATCGTTGAATAAACCAATGAACCGGTCCCACCAGCAGTGTAGTAATGCGGTTGCGGAGTACTAGTTGCGTTTCGCCAGTAGGAATTGTAGCTGAAATTCAATAGATCGATTGATCAGATCCTCAAATCACTGAATTTAGCCAATTTGATCAGCAATGTGCCAT
The DNA here is from genome assembly GCA_001723225.1 of Globodera ellingtonae. NCBI lineage: Eukaryota > Metazoa > Nematoda > Chromadorea > Rhabditida > Heteroderidae > Globodera > Globodera ellingtonae. The sequence continues at coordinate 65,754 of MEIZ01000289.1, read as the reverse complement.
GCATGCATCCTCCATTGAACTTAAGCAGATTTTCTCCTCACGAACGATTCTTGCCATATTTCTCTCGTCTTATACTCAAGAGTTGGGCTCAGGAGTGGACTCAATTACGGGTTGCCGAATTTTTACAGTTTGAGGTGCCCCAATTCCGTATTACAGAATTTTCGGAAATTCTCAATTTAAAACCGCAATTGGCATCCATTTCGGACAACGTCTGGGTCACAAATAGAGCACTGACCGATTGAGAATCTCGATCGGTCCTCAAGTCCGAGCTCTAGTCACAACCCGTTTAAAAACTTAAAAAAGCAGTTAAATCATTAATTTCCTGATAAAAGACAGTTTTTCAAAAATGAAATTCACACACCAATCGACGTTGTATTGATGTGGTGTTGTTCTCAGCTGTTGATAAGTCGTTGGAGGAGGCTTTTGTGGTGAACCACCAAATTCGACAACAGCACGGAAACTGGAGCGTTCGGTGTCCGAACTGTTGCCGTTCTGGTGCTGCTGTTGCTGTACCGATCCACTGCCAGAGTCGCGACGCTTTTCCCACTTTAGCTGAATTTGGCCAACAATTTAATTAAAATGTAATAAAAATGATATGAAATTTGAATTAAAGTTTGTAAAATAACTTGAAACTAGGGTTGGAGCCGGGTGGGGACGAGGAAAACCGGGGATCCCCGGCCATTCTGATCCCCGTTCCCCGGTTTGTCCATCCCCGAAAACGAGGATTTACATTTAATTTAATTAAATATGAAAAAAATAATAATAAATGAATATCACACAAAATGCAAAATGTGTTACGGCTAATATGGTCAAACTCATGTGCCCTCAGGGGCATCATGAAGCAGCCATGGGAATAGACAATTGTGAGTGATGAAAAAGCACAAACAGACGGAGTGAAGTTCCTCCATGAAGGGGAACAGAGAAAAAGAGAATAATGAGTGGAACTGTGAAACAGTATGGCCAGACTGGTGTTCAGAGAAAGAGAGAATTGGGTAGAGACCCCGAGAAGAAATGGCACCCTGAGGGGTTGTATTGTGTTAATGCCCAAGGACAGAAAATTGCGCAGCAAATGTGTGACATGGACATCAGCGAGATGATGATGGTAATGATGTTGATGGGATGACCTCTTGCCATGGCACAGAGGTCATCCGAGAATTGGAAAAGTCTCGAGAGCGGCGACTCTCGACCGTCCGTCCGGCCACTCATCATCCAGCAAACAGTCTCACAATTTCTCTCTAACCTCTCTGGCCTTATTAGAATAGTCTCTCATCCTGTTTTCTCCTCCTCTTCCGTTGGTGTCCCGTCCCCTCCTCACCCGGCAACCAATTATAAAGTGCCGTCCAACCAAACACACACACAGTTGGGGACGGGCGGGCAGGCAGGGCAATTCACATGGCACAAATTCGCCTTAAGGCATGGCATGGCTAGAATCGACTCAACGCGCCCCCCGGGGGGTGGGACACTTAAAGAAGCCGACCCCTGAGGGAAGAAAGCAAGTACACTAAATAGATGGGTGAGAATTAGCGAGGGTTTGTGTTGGATTTTGCAAAATCTCTTCTCATTTATATTTTATGGAAAGAAAAATGCAATTTGGTTCAAATATTGGACCAAAATTTGCTTAAGTTCATTTAAGATTCATTACTGACATGCTCAACATGTGGGCTATTATGCATTTATGATGAGATTGGAACTCTAAATTTTAAGTAAATTCTTCAAATTTCCATTAAAGCAAAATTGTTTTTGAAGCTAATTTTCTGCAAATAGCCTTTGATTGGCATTTATTTATTTATTAAGAAAATGTATCGATAAAATTTGATTTACAATTTCCAAAAATGCATTTTCCCAAAAATTTTTTTTATTGATATTTATAATAGAATTAATTTTCAAACCATGTTTTTCATTTACAGGTTTTTGAAATAAACTACATATAAGTATTTTCCAGCTTTTGGGTTCATTTTTACCACCTATTTTGACTCAGTGATCAAATAAACAACAGGAATCACTTTTTAAATAATTTTGTTTTTTTTATTTCAAACAAGATTAAATTGAAAACATTTTCATTAAAATATATAAAATTTTGCTACGCAGTTGATGATGGTGCGTAATCGGGCGCCCTACCCCGGTGGAAATTTTGATAAATTTCATTTTTTCCCCAAAACACGGGACACGAAATGTGCATGGAATATGACACCAAAAATCGCGGAATACATTTGAAAAACGGAGAACAGAATCGTACCTCTGGTTCCAGGCATGATCACGGATATCGCGATATGGATGAATTTCAAAAAATGGGACGGATACGGATAGACAGACGGATATGAAAGTCAAACCCGCCGCGCAGATATCCACGCATATCCGTATATTTGAGTACCATGTTTTTACTTTTTTGAAACGAATGCATTTATTATTAAATAACAAAAAATGTTTTTTTCTTTTCCTAAAAAGATTTCAAATAATTACCGAATTTTTAAAAGCAAATCTCTTATCAAATTGATTCAAAATTTTCTCGGCGGCGCTATCGGCACAGCCGACCCCCCGCCGCCCAAAAGCTTTAWGCCTAAGAAGGGCCACTGAAGCAAAAAATGACGACTTATCAAACAATATTTTATTAAAATAAATTATTTTAATAAAATAATTTTTTTAGTCACATAAAAAAAATTTCGATTTACTTTCGATCTGTCTCTTATACACATCTAGATGTGTATAAGAGACAGGTGGTAAAGCTGATCTCTCAAAAAAACATTTTCAAAATTAATGCTTGCTAATTCTCTGCGCAAGTGAAACATTTTTGCTTTCATTTATGAATATTATGAACTAATAAAAAATTCTTAATTTTTGGTTAAAAACTGGAAAAAATTTTCTCACCATGGCCATGCCTGTCTGATACTCACCATGGCAAAATGGTTGCTGTGTGCTGCTGTTTCTTTTTGTGCGATGTGCAATAAATTGCCTTTTGTTGATGCGTTATATTGAAGAATTACAGAATATTAGCCACTTTAGGTTCTCGGCACAGCATGGCGGAGGATGATGAGGATGAAACGCCGGCGGGGTTTTCTTCCATTCTTTCGGCTTCATGAAATGCCGGATGATGTTCCCATGGGGGTTGGCACACATTTTCCTTCCTCACTCAAGGGGAAGAAGGCTTTAAAACAATAAAATTGGTTGCTCGGGGGGCTTGGGCCGAGACACGTTTTGTCGATGAGCCTAGCCAAGTTTGTGGAAGAAGGCATGAGATTGGGGAAGATTTATTGGTGCCTAGATTTTGTTGGCAAAATGTTTTTGTTTTTCCTATTTAAATGTCTTTTGCGATTTTTGAAAATATGCCCAATTTTTGAAGATTTGTTCAAAATCCTTAAAAATTGTTAAATTGCTGAACATTTCGCCAAAAAATTTGAATGTCTTAGTGAAGATGTTTTTCTGACTAGCAGCGTGAATCACTGCGCGACTTGCAAGTTAATTGATTAAATTATAAATGATTTAAAAAACAGTTATGGAATTAAATTTCTAATTCGTATTAACCAGAAAGAGCATATTCTAATCCAATTTAAACTTGAATTACTGTTTATTTAATGGGACTTACACATCTTTTCCATTTTGTGTCGTCTATATAAATAAGTAAAAATTTGAAATTCACCAAAAATTAATTTTATTTTGTTTAAAAATGCCTTTTTTATTTTTCAACATTATTTTTTGTCTTCTAATCAACGCAATAGTCAGTGAAGAAATTTTAAAATATTTATTTATTTAAAAAACATTTTAAGCGCTCCATTATTGGGATTCGAACGCAATAATTCTGCTCAACGAAATGCCAGAAGAGGGCAGTGTTACACCATTAAGAATTGTGCACTGGGCCACCAATGCGTTTAAGCAAATTGTGCTCTTGGAGGTTATAAATTAAAAAACAAAACTATTTTTTAGGCAAAATGTATGTTTAAAAATCAAATAATTTATTAGGTTTATGATATCTCTATTTATTTTTTGAAAATATTCAAAATTTAATTATAAAGTCATATTCAATATCAGCAACATTTAATGTATGTGTCGGAGTATTATTTGTAGGGCTCGGATTATATGTTTTTTGCATATTTTGTATGCTTATATGTTCTGAAGAATACGGCTTAAAAATAGCCTTTTCGCGTTGGTTTGAGCTTTTTTGGTCAAGTTTAAAAAAACATATTGTGCATATTTTGGGGTTCCTGCATATTTTTTACATATTTTGCATATTTTGGCATATTTCGAGCATATTTTGGCAGTTTTGACCAAAAATTTGAAAAATGCACCCAAAATCATAGGTTTTTGGCTGTTTTTGAAAAATAATTCATCTTTTCAACGATAATTTTTAGTCATTATCGAAAAAAAGGCTTGAAGAATTGAACATTTTCATAAAAATAAAGGGAAAAATCGCGGCGATGAAATGGTGCAGCGCTCGAGTGGCTGGCGCGGAGATGGCCATCTGGCGATGAATTGGCCTGACAGTTAAAACCACCGTCCATTTTTCGATCTTTTTCAACTATCCAAAAATGATAAAATAATACGCGAAAAAGATTTAAAACTTAATTATACGTAAAAAGAAGGAAAAAATAAGTATTAAGCAAATTAGTGCAGTAAAAGTGCCATTTTTCGGTGCATATTTCGGCATATTTGGTGCATATTTCGGCATTTTTGGCATATTTTGGCCTTTTTTGGAGCATATATATGCGCATATTTGGCGATTTTTGGAGCATATCGGTCCGAGCCCTAATTATTTGAATACGAGAAGTTTGTATTTATTTGAATATCTTCACAAAATTGAATTTTAGTAAAATCCCGCCATTTTTTAAATTTTGGTTGCTAACTACTCGAAGGGTATAAACTTGTGAGAATTGATATTTTTTACAAACAATTTGTAACTTTATTAGTTAATAAATATCGCAATTAGGGAAAGAACGGAAGGCACGAAAGTTATTCCTGCTAAAAAAAGTCAAAATTAATAAAGATGAAATATGTCTCAATTTCCTCTTTTTAAAATATTAGAGTTGGTTAACCACTAAAAATTGCTTTTGTATGCAGCCTAAACGATCGATTTAATTTTTCTGGAAACGCCGCCGGAGAAATTTTTACAAAAATTAGCATCTTTGTTACGAAGATGCAAAATTCAGAAAGATGTGAGGAATAATTCAGAATTTTTTTTGCGAGCATTTTAATTTAATTTATTAAAAATATTGATTTAATGGGGAAACGCATGTGACTAGGGGGGCGGATAAAAGTAAATAAATGATTGCACTCAATCGGATTCGAAGTTCGAACCCAACCTATGTTTTTCGAAATTCTCCATTCAAAAAATTTTATTGTGAAAGTTCGGGATAATTTTCCTGGCACTGAAGTTTCTCTGGAAATAAAATCTAAAAATTGTTTGGTGCAATACTTTTTTATGGAAATTCAGAAAGTCTGAATCGGTTAAGTTTAAAGTCGGTTATTGCCCCGGTCTGTATTCGGCGCTCTAGATTCTGAAAAGCACGAAATCATGTTTTCAGGTCACAGCAATCGTTTTTCATCGAATTTTTTTAGCAACTATTTAATAGTTTTATATCTTTTTAACAACTAAAATAGTTTTAAAAGACTAATTTGGCCTTTTTTCGGAAAGTTCCTTAAGAAAAATGCAATAAAACGAGAAATGCAACTCTAAAGATCGACTGCTGTCTCTTATACACATCTAGATGTGTATAAGAGACAGACATATAAGATCGACTGACCACGTTTTTTTGAAGAAGGGTTCCCTAAAAATTGACTTTTTTGGGCAAACTTTTTCCCCAAACTGCCCCCCCCCCCCAAATAAAGTTTCTAGCTACGGCAATGTTTGAATAGATTGTTTAAAATAATCGCAATTTAAACTAAGCTTTTTACCAGAATTTCTGACCAACAAAAGCTTAACAATGTGTGGGAAAGCAACACTTTCAATAGTATTTAGTCTTTTCTACGTTTGAATTTTCCATCGTTTAAAAATTCCGTTCGGCTCATTCACTTTTTGCCTTTTTTGCTCCTCACTCGGTGCCTTCGCTTGCGTCTTCGTTCGTGTCGTCTGATAATTAATTAGAAATGAAACAAATATTATTTTTAAACGATTAGTTTAATTTTGTCGCACCCGTCGCCAATTTGCCAGTCGTTGAAGTTAATAATGACGCAATTCCGCAAGTCCCACTCAGCAGCCGCCTCCTTTTCCCACTTGGCCCATTTGTCTTCGTCGCGCTCAATTGGACAGCCAACCAACAGCCAATGGCTGTTGGCAAAGCGTCGCAATTCCAATTTCGCCCCCGTCAAATTGTTCTTTAATTCGAATGGCACAAAGCCACAATACCGGAAACAGATGATGAAATTGACCGGGTTGGTCAAATTAGTAAATGCCTAAAGAGGTTTACCAAAGACATTTAAATGGAAAAAGCCGAATAAAATCACATTTTTGAGTCTTTCCACTTCTCTCAAACAACAAATGCATCGCAACACCTTCGGGAGGCCATCTCCGCGGGGCGTGTGCAACCATTTGGCCAATGCTTGTTCAGAAGAAGCACCGGCACTGTCATCGGCCGGGAAATTCGGGAAACCAGTGCCGAAATTAATCAATCGGAGTTTTGGGCAATCGCGAAGAACGGTCGGAGAGAATTGACGCAAACGGTCGAAAGTAACGAAAGGCGAAGAAAATACGCAAATTCTGTCATTGATCAACGGCCAAAACCGGCGCCAAATGATTTGCCAACTGCGGTTTTGGTCAATTTTCTGTTCCAATCCAAAGATGGGTTTGTTTGGAGTCAAAAAGTCGCTGGATTCGTTGAAGAAATTCGATGACACTTCGGTCGATATAACTAAAATTCTCAAATATTGTTTAGGGCTTTCAAAGAACAATTTAATGACCTTATTTGAAGCCATTCGAAGCCGATCACTTTGGCGGGAAGTGATTTTCGCGGAATTGGCAGCCAACGCTCGACTTTATGGCCCCTGTCAAAGCGTTTGACAATTTCAGAGCCCTTTCCTTTCTTTGCACGACAAATGTCCAAATGTCCCAACGCCCATTCATTTAATTTGAAATGCGCGTCCACCAAACGATCAAATCGATCTCTGAGAAGCGCAACCTTCAGGCCGAGCACAAAAGGACCACAAAATGCAAAGACTTCGAACAAAACGTCGTCGCAAACAGAACTGAAATCGATTTAAAGCAAATATGTAGAGACCGTGATTTTCATGTTTTTAGAATTAGAGCGACTTTTTAGTCCCTATAAATTCATATTTTGACTTTGAGAATAAATCCATATTTCGCCCTAATAAATCCATATTTTGGCCTTTTTGGTCAACAATTCAAGAAAAATTCGGCGTTTTTGTAAAAATTCCTTAAGAGCAATAAAAACGAAAAATGTAATCAAAAAATTTTCAAACCAAAAATGCGCCGGTAAATATGGATCTGAGCTCCCAGACTCGAAATCACTCAAACCATTTTTATTAGAACAATCAAAATTTTTTGTCGCTCCGCCTTTAAACCGGTTTTTGAACGGTTTAAAAATTGCCAAAAATGGAGATTTTTGACGTAAATTTTGTCTTTTCCCGGCGACCAACCGTAACAAATTTAGTATCATTCGACAGCTCTCGACGAGACAAATCGATCTAGATACGGGACCCAATCAGACGCCATTTAAATACCGGCGACTGAGTCCCAGTGTAAAATGGACATTTCAAAATTGAAATTCCGGATCCAGTTGATTTCACCGGTCCCTAGTTTAAACGCATTTTTTACTATTCGCTACCGAAAAATAGTTTCTTGGAAATAAAAGAAAACTCACATTTCTTTCAATTGTTTCTGCGCCTCTCTCGGATTGTCCGACATGTTGAAAATTCAAATAATAATGCTAACGATTATAAATGTGGCTAAAATTAACCTTTAATTCTTAATATAGGTAAACAAATTCTGTTCGAATGATTGAGACAAAATCGTCAAATGCGGGAAGAGATCAAAGCGCTAAGATATAGCACGCGTGAGAAATGGTGCAGACAAAAAATGGGAAAAGAATGAGAAATTGACGGAAATTTGTATAGGACAAAAATCGATAAGTGCTCAATGAGGGCAGAGAAAGAAAACATCCGTCTCTATTCTGTTTGAATCAAACAACTTTTCGAGCAGCAGGTCCGTGTGGCCCACGTTTATAAAAATAATTTGCTTTAAAAAATTGAGAAATTTGTGGTGTCACATAAAAATGTGTCGGTTGAGAAGAAAACGTTGAGTGATTGGCACAATTTAAAAGTTTCAACTTTTAACGACTCAAGAATTGCTGAAATTGCGACAAAATGGGCACAGAAATTTATGTTTTAATAAATCAATTCGACGTTCATAAAAAGTTTAAAAATCATTTACACAGTCAGCCAGGGTGGCTTAGGCCTAAGCCTAACGAACCCCAAGCCAGGGTGGCTTAGGCCTAAGCCTAACGAACCCCAAGCCAGGTGGCTTAGGCCTAAGCCGAACGAACCCCTAAGTCCCTACCTTTTGTGTGATTAAGGGGTACAACAAATTAATAAAATCATAGATTTTCAAAATCTTAGATATTGTTAGATCTTAAAAATATTGTCTGATTCGTGATGAGCACCCTTGAAAACCCTATATATGATGTTTCAGCAAATTTGGGTAGGGGGTCGCAAAATGCAAAAGTACCCGTATGTTCTAACAGTAAAGAATAGGCAAAATGTTAGCCCCGGGTGGGACTCGAACCCACGTCCTCCACCCAATCCGTGGGTCCAACTGAGCTAACGGGGCGTCACATTTGCCTTCTTATTTATGGATGATCTTTTGCCCCCGCCATAGGCGTTTTAACCGTTCGCTTCCAACCAGCGGAACACTCAAATCCTTACAGCTCCATCCTCAACGGACCGGTAAAGAATAGGCAAAATGTTAGCCCCGGGTGGGACTCGAACCTACGTCCTCCACCCAATCCGTGGGCAGCTCTTCCAACTGAGCGAGCCACCGGGGCTCGACCCGGGAGCGGGACGAGCGGCGTCTCGTTGCGGTGCGCCGACCAGCTCGAGCAACTGCTGCAGGCCCGGGGCCTGAGAAACACCGAGGCCCTGCAGACCCGGTACTCCGATCAACTTTCCCGCCTCTCACGCAACCGGCAACAACGCATTATGGCCATCCCCCCCCCCGCCGCCACCGTAAGGATGAGGTGGGGGCTAAAGGGGGGGGGGACACCGG
>MEIZ01000289.1:10004-39376 GCA_001723225.1 Globodera ellingtonae | reverse complement strand
GGGGGGGGGGTTTCTGTTTTTTTAATTTCTTTGGTTCGCCTGAAGGGACAATTTCTAGACATTTATGGCATTGCATTTATCATACGTTCTTATTTTGCATAAATCATTCTCTTTTTTTCTTTTTATGCTCGTCCTATAAATATTTTATAATTCACTAAGACCGAAGAAAAGTGTGAGAAAAATTGGGCTTAAAATTTAATCCAGGAATAACGTTAATGGAAGAACCTTTGGGCTCTTTGATTCACGTCAATTAGCATTCCGAATGGGACTCTGAAGAAAATTCCTAAAAAAGTAAGGAAATTTCCGTTTCCCCCCCCCCCTCCTGTGTCCGAATCTTCCCACAGCCAATGCTTCCCGAATTCCCGAATCCTCTCAACAAGCCTAAGTAGGCCAAACGTAAGCAGCTCAGGCTTAGGCTTACTTAGGTCTAGGCTTGAGCCTAAGCCTATAAGCTAGGCTTAATCTCAGCTTCAGTATGGGATTGAATCGCCCATCTTGGGGGGGATTCGGACCGGTAGCCGATCTTTATTGAAGATTTTGACGGCAATTAGAGTTCCACAATAGTAATTTGCCAATTTTAGTTCGAGAATGTTTTATAATTATTTTGGTTTTGGCAGATTATAAAAATTTGCAAAAAATGTTCGGCACGGTCTCCGACACGTTCAGCAGAATTGGAGGCGGCTTCATAACTGCCACATGCAGCAAAAATGCGCTTTTCCGCATTTTTCGCTTATGTCTTCCGTACTCACAGCAAAGCTCGACTTTCCAGAAACATTCGACCTCTATCGATGAGGCAAAAATATTATTATTATCTAATTTTTAATATTTTTTTTTAGTTTTTTGACGAAAAACATCCCATCGATCCGTCCAGTTGCAGCACAACAATTCGACATCAATTTTCTACAACCAGTACGACAAGCAAAAACAGCAGCAAAGTGGGCCAACAACAAGTTGTTGAAAGGTAAAAAAAAGCTAAAATTTTTATTTCGTTAATGGAAATTAAAATTTTAAATTATATAAATTGAATTTTTATTTTCTGAAGGCAAAATTCTATGCCGACTGAAGAACAAACGGATTTATTTGGTCAATTGCACTTTCGGTTGGACTACGACTTTACCACGAATCGAGTAATTTTTAAAATTTCGTGCACTAGGAAGTATTGAATTTTTATTTATTTTTTAATTATATTAAAGGTTAAGATTTCATTTTAGACTGACTTTAACATTTAGTGTAAACGCTAACTTTAGCATAAGTTAGTGTAAACTCTGACTTTGGCATAAGTTACTGTAAACTCTGACTTTGGCATAAGTTAGTGTAAACTCTAACTTTGGCATAAGTTTTTTAAAATCTTTTTGTATTAAGTTAATGGTGACTATTTTGGAGTGCAAAGATTTGCCAGCAATGGACCGTAACGGAATGAGGCAAATAAAAAAAAAATATTTTAATAAAATAACAATAACAATAATATTTTTTAGTGATCCCTACATCAAGGTAACCATGTTGCCAGAGCGAAAGCCAAAATTTGAAACACGAATCAAACGGAACACACTGAACCCGGTAATTTTCGGTGCCTTTTTTTCATTTAAATTTTTAAGTTTTTATTTTTCATTTAGATATTCAATGAGACATTCATCTTCAAGGTTGTTATAATTATTAATAATTTTATAAATGAAGTTTATTAAAAAAATAATAATAAATTGTAATATGCAATAAATATATTTTTTATAAAAAATATTTAGATACCTTATTCTGAATTGTTGGGGAAAACGTTGGAAATTGTTGCTTATGATTTTGATCGACTCAGCAAAGATGATCGGTAAAATAAATAATATTTTTTTAATAAAATATTTAATATACATTTATTTATTTGGGCCAATTTTCTGAAATAAATAATAATTTTTAATATTTATTTTATAGATTGGGCCAATTTTTTGTGCCATTAAATGAAGTCGATTTGGGTACAACAACACAAAAATGGACACTTTTTGAGGCTCCGAAAGACGTTGATGAATTGGTTGGTATCGATGAAGAAAAATTAAATTAAAAAATGAATCTGAAAAAAATTTTATAAATTTTTTTTTCGCAGGAGTCGCGTCTTGGTGACGTCTGTTTTTCGATTCGTTATCGGCCTGCCTCGGGAACAATAACTGTTACCATAATGGAAGCGCGAAATTTGAAAAAAATGGACGTCAGCGGATCGTCTGGTAAAAAAAAATTTAAATTTAAAATTAAAATAAAAACAGAAAAATAATTGGGACAATTTTTAGACCCATACGTCAAGATATACCTTTACGAGGGCAAAAAATTGTGTGCGAAGAAGAAGACGGCCATCAAATACAAAACTTTGAATCCATAGTAACTTTTTGTGCATAATTATATAAAAATATTTTAGATTTTAATTGTTTAAAATGACTTAAACGCAATTTAATAAATTTTTTTTGTTGAAAAATATTTAAGTTACAACGAAAGTTTCCAATTCAAAATGGTGCCGGATAAAATGGATGTAAGTTTTCAATATTTTATTAATTAGTAGGGATCGGACCGATATGCACCAAAAATCGCCAAATATGCGCATATATATGCACCAAAAAAGGCCAAAATATGCACCAAAATATGCCAAAAATGCCGAAATATGCACCAAAATGCCGAAATATGCATCGAAAAATGGCACTTTTAGTACACTAATTTGCTTAATACTTAATTTTTTCATCTTAACTTCTGATAAGCAGTTTTTAAAGCCTTTTCGCATATTATTTTAGTATTTTTGGAAAGTTGAACAAATTGAGAAAAAAGTTCCGGAATTTTAACTGTCAGGCCAATTCATCGCCGCTGGCCATCTCCGCGCCAGCCACTCAAACGCTGCACCATTTCAGCGCCGCGATTTTTCCCCTTATTTTTATGAAAATGTTCAATTCTTCAAGCATTTTTTTCGAAAATGACTAAAACTTATCATTAAAAATATGAATTATTTTTCAAAAACAGCCAGAAATCCATGATTTTGGGTTCATTTTTACAAATTTTTGAACAAAAATGCCAAAATATGCTCGAAATATGCAAAATATGCAAAAAATATGCACGAACCCCCAAAATATGAAAAATATGTTTTTTTAAACTTGACCAAAAAATCTCAAACCAACGCGAAAAGGCTATTTTTAAGCCGTATTCTTCAAAGCATATGAGAAAACAAAATATGCAAAATGCATATAATCCGATCCCTATTAATTAGAGTTGGTCGGGCCGGGACTGGTACTGAAGTCTCCAATTTTGGGACTGAATTTCCCCCTTATAAAATCCGGGGTTTTTTAATTTTCTCAATCCGGGCCCGCGTTTTCCAAAAAATCCCGTCCCGACCAACTCTATCTATAATACGATTTTGATAAAAAAAACATAATATTAAACTGACATTTTATTTATTTTTTCTGAAGAAAGTGCATATGAGCATCACCGTGTGGGACTATGACAAAATGAGCAAAAACGATTTCATTGGAGAGGTAAAACAAACAACTTGTTTGAAACAGCAAAATGCCACAATTTCAAAAAAGTTCTAAAAATTTTATCATTTTAATACTTTTTAAATTGTCTAAACATTTATTTTACCTAATTTCTATTTGGCTTTTACAGGTGGTCCTTTCCTCTGTCCAGCTCCAGTTGCCGTCCGTGAGTTTGGCAGCTCAAGAACAGTGGAGCGAGATGATGCTCACGAGGAGGCCGGTAAGAAAAATATTTTTTTTTAATTTTCAAAATTTTTTTTTGTTAATCAAAATTTTTTTAGGTCGTCCGATGGCACACTTTGCAGCCGAGGGAGAAGGAGAAGTGAAAATGGATGTGATCAATATGATTATTCTACATTATGTAAATGGATGATCAAAGCCCGCATAAATGTGGATTTTAAGCAAAAAAATGTCAATCAGAAAAAATAAAAAATAAAGATAATAAAACAAATTTGGAAGTAAATTTATAAATACATATACCTAAAATTGATTTTTCAATCTGTTTCAAAGCAAAAAATTCTCACTATTTTTTTGTAAACTTAAATTTCATTTTTTGTATGTTCATTTAGATAAAATATTAACGGTAAATATGTATCATAGCTCCCAGGATCAAAATCACTCAAATTACTTTTATAGGTTTTCTTAGGGGCTGAAACCGATAGAGCAATCAAAAATTTTATTGGGACGAATCATTTAAACTGGTTTTTGAACCGTTTAAAAATTGCCAAAAATGGAGATTTTTGACCTGAATTTTGTGTCTTCGTGTCGGCCAATTTCAACAAATTAGTATCATTCGGCAGCTCTCGACGAGTCAAATCGATCTAGTTGTGCCGGGACACGAGCAGACACCATTTGGATACAGGCTGATGATACTGAAGTGTGCCTTATACACTGGGACTCAGTCGGCCGTATCCAAATGGCGTCTGCTCGTGTCCCGGCACAACTAGATCGATTTGACTCGTCGAGAGCTGCCGAATGATACTAATTTGTTGAAATTGGCCGACACGAAGACACAAAATTCAGGTCAAAAATCTCCATTTTTGGCAATTTTAAACGGTTCAAAACCCGGTTAAATCCTCGTCCCAATAAAATTTTTGATTTCTCTATCGCTTTCAGCCCCTAAGAAAACCTATTAAAGAGGTTTTGATTAGTTTTGAGCCTGGGAGCTATGATACATATTTTCCTATATAACTTACTATTATTTTTAATTTTTCTCCAAATTTTTACGAATATTGATTTTTATTCAAGCTTTATAATTCAGATTTCCAAAAATAATGCATTATTAATCGTGTCAATCAATTGGCATTTATTCTGAAATCAATGACATATTTTTCCAGGGTTGTGTGTATTTGTCATTTTTCGTTATTCTTTCTGTCCACCTATAAACGAATTTGGAATTACAAAACCGCATAGTTTCCTTTTTAACAGTTAAGAATGAAATTCGACCATTTGTCTACACTTATTCGTCATTTGTCGTCACTTTGTCAATTCATATGCCGATTTTTACATTGTGGCATCACAAAACCGCATGATTTCCTTTTAACAGTTAAGAATGAAAGTCGACCATTTGTCTGCACTTATTTCGTCATTTGTCGTCACTCTGTCAATTCATATCGCCGATTTTGACATTGTGCCTGACCCGGATAAATTCATCGAAAATGGTCAACTTGGTCCAGTGCGAATTTTTGTGCCGAAGAAACATCGTGAACGAGCAGTCCAAATGAAATACATCGACAAAATGATAATTTCGGACGAACTAACGCGCCAAAAATTCTTTCGTTCAGTTAAGCAATTAAAAAAAAAAGAAAAAAAAATTGGATCAATGACGCCATAAATTTTTTTTTTTAACTTTTTTATTTTTTAAATAATAAAGAAATCGATTGAAAATTTATTACGTAATTAAAAAAATATAGTCCAGTCTTGCTTCAAATGAAAGTTATATTCAAAATTCTTAAATTTAAAAATTATATTTTTAAAATTCCATGCTTTTGTCATTCATTATATAAAAAAAGGAGTTTTTTCATTTAAATTTTTATTTCAAGAAAACTCCCTGCAACTGCGAAAATTGTGCGGAAAATCGAACATGTGGCTGCAAAAAATTCTCAAAACTTCGTATAAAGGTTGAATATAATACTGACATATTATTTTAAAAGATACTTTGATTTATTATTTGTACAATATTATTTTTAAATTCATTCATTTAGATATATTTATTCAATAATATTAATCAATTTTGACCTTATGCAATATTCAATATTTTTTAGAATGGAAAATTGTGCACCTATGATCAAAAACTTTCGCCCTGGGACCATCCGATTGTGCCATGCGACGCGAGTTGTGCTTGCAAAGCCGAATGCGGCACGCAGCCCGTTCCAATATCATCCACGCGCATGTATATTGCGTACAATGAAAAAATGCAGTTTGGACTGTATGCGGCAGATAAGATCGACAAGGGTACTGTATGCAGTTAGAGATAAATCCATATGAGAACAAAACGCCAAGAAATTTTCAATTTAAAAAATATAGATTTTCAGAAATAAATGTTTTTGGCTAAGCAAGAGCATTTGCTGTACATACTACAAAAGTTTTAAGAGATTTGAAATAATCGAGTTTCTCGACGAAATTTCGAGTTTGTTAAGTCGAGTTTGCTAAATTTTTCGAGTCGAGTTTCGAGCTTCGAGACTAGACTGAAAAACTTTGATTTTGATCCGCAACCCTGGATATACAGTAGTAAAGATAAGCAAATGGTAAATCCCGGATGGGACCACACTCTCATCCTTACAATACCATTTTAATATTTTATATTAAATTGAAAGATGTTCTTAAAATAAAAACATAAGGTGAAATGATTGGCGAATACCTTGGCGAAGTGTTTATTGATGAAGAAAAAATTCCTTCAACTGAATACACATTTATGGTGCCTTTGTACGACGACAATGATGATTCAGATGATGACAAGACAGATTATGCATGTAATAGTGCCTTTTTTTAACGGTCGGGCTCAGTTTGGCGCAACGTTATAACTTTTTGTTTATTTGACCAACCCAAGCAATCTTGGTATCATTCGAACGCACCATTTCTGTAGATGCTATAATAGAAAAGAGCTAGACAATTGGACTTAAACAAAGGAAGTTATGGCTGACCGCGCCAAACCGGCACGGGAAATGCAAGATTTTAACACGTTTCGCGCTGCGCTATAACTTATTTGAAAAAAGACGAATCGGCTAGATTTTGCTTGCTCAAAGGTTGAATAAACGGAGAGCTTCTGAATGATATAAATTTTGTTTGATTTGCTTCCCTAATAACTAAGTTATGACTGATCGCGCCAAGACGAGCGGCACCAAAACAAGCGGATCCTTTTTTTAAATTAATTTTTTTTTTAATTTCAGTGATTGACTCATCACGATTCGGTAACCATAGTTCCATGGCAAACCACAACTGTAGCCCGTCAGCTGAAGCCATTTATTTTTATGTGCCAAACTCGGACGGCACAAAAATGCATCCGACCATTGGACTGTTCGCTAAGTGTGTGCTTTTATTTATTATTTAATTGTTTTAAAAATCTAGAAAGGAAATCCAGGCGGGCGAAGAAATAACAATACATTACGGTATGGACTATTGGAAGGACAAAAGCTTTCATTGCGAATGTGGCAGCCGGCTCTGCTTTGAAAGGGTTGGCAAAATGCCAAAAATTTATGTTTTGTATATATTAGCGGTTTAGGTTAGAGTTGGCCGGGATCGGGATTTTTCGTACTGAAGTCTCCAATTTTGTGACTGAATTTTCCCCTTATAAAATCCGGGTTTTTCAAAATTTTGACTTGTTTTTGACCAATAGTCCCCGGTTTTTTTTGACCGGGATTTTTATCCTTGGGATTTTCTCATTTTGGCATTTTCCCCTTTAGCACTTTTAACATTTGGCATTTCTCTTTTGCATATTATGGCTTGGCACCTTTTCCCGTTGCAGCTCTCGTTTTTCGCCTAAAGCTAAATATTGTTCCGATTGAGTTGTATCTATCGTCTGCTTAAACTAAAATTTTTTGGGGACCGCCGGGGCGGACTCAAAAAAAGTTCGAAAAATTTTAGAAGAAAATCACTGATGACAATAAGTGTAAAGACAAATTGGCGAATGGATCAGAAACATCAACACAAAAGCAAAAATTGCTAACCGATTTGTTGATGAAAACAAAGCGCATTACCACCAACAGTAATTCTGGCATGAACATCCGAAAAAGTTTGGAAGGGTCGTCATCAAATTCCGATAACAACAACAACAACAACAACAAGGTGTACATGGAAGAGGAACAGACCAATTCAAATTCAATTCAAGAAAATCGAGCAATACAAATTTTGTCAAAAATAAATCCAAATCATCAAGAAATTGTTGATTTGATTAGAAATCAATCAAATCCACCGAGCTTCATGCAAGAATCTGCTCAAATGTGCGCGGACGACGACAACACGAACATCGACAGCGACACGGCATGGAGCAGCAGCGTTTGGGCTGAAATTGTAAAAAAAACAGTTGAATTCTAACTGTACGACCAGTGACTTCCCGGTTCCATTTTTCTGGCGGTTCTGGTTCAGAAACGGTTTCGGTTTTTGCTGGTTCCAGAATCAGTTTCAACGGCTCCGGAACCGGTCCCAATTTTTTTATGATTTTGTCGGTTTTGTCAAGGGATTTGCACCAAAATCTGAGATTTTTTTCCGTTAGCCTAGGAGTGGGCGGAGCGGCCGGCGGCGCTGACAGGCGCCGATGGGAAAATTTTGAAATTTTAATGAATCTTATTAAAAAAACTAGTCCAATAATTACCAATTACAAAAACAAAAGGGGCTCTCCCCCCTCTATGGTTTTTTTGGGTCAGGGACGAAAACTCCGACTAAAAAAAGTCGGGGACGAAACTCCCGGACCAAAAAAGTCGGGGGTCAGGGTCGAGAAGCAACCCCTAGTTTTTGTATCAAAATAACTGGACTCCGGTCCAATCCGATCTCTAATCTCGATTATTAGTGTGTTTAAATTCAATAGCTATTGGTTTGAATTTATATAATTAGAGCAAAAATCCTCAAGATATTAAAATTGTGCTGCTTGTATTTGAAGTTTTGATTTGTTGTGTAAATAAAGCTATTTGTTTCAAAAATTAATCAAACTCAATTCATTACGCAATGAAATTTTTATTGAAAATTAAAATATATTTTGTGATTGTTTAGGAAAATAGTGCCAATGAAAAACGTAAAGCCAAAATGAAGCATCGAATGGACATCGATAAAAAGCAAAAAATGGCAAAATTGAACACATTCAAAGCTCACGACACCGTAAATAGCAAAGCCAAAGCTAAAATGAAACAGTCAATGGAAATCGATGACAAATCAAAAACGACAAAAATGTTTATTTTCAAACCAACAACTTACGATTTAGGTAAATTTTGTTTAGTTTTTTTGGGAAGAAATATTTTTTTTGTCCTGTAGCGTGCTGGGTCGTTTCTTAAATCCGCCACATATATTTTATGAAGTAGTTTTAGACATCATAACTTTATTCACACCGCACTAAATTGTTTAAGTCTTATACCAATGTTAAGCTCTATATGAATAGAAACTATTTGTAAAACTAAACAAAGCAGTAAATCAAAGTTTAAAAAAGTTATGATAGAAAACCACGAAAAAGTTCGATATTTGTTAAGTATATATTATAACTTTTTTGAAACTTTTCAAACCGCTTCAACTTTGCTGTATTGCTTTTTCTAACTCATTTAGAGCTTTCCAATGGTATAAGGTTTAACCGATTTAGTGTGGCGTGAATAAAGTTATAATGTCTAAAACTACTTCATAAAATATATATGGCGGATTTAAGAAACGCCCATGGTGGCGGAATTTAAGAAACGACCTAGCACCGTCCTGTAGTTAAAGAAAAGTCTCCAGCAAAATTTTCCAAACTTCAGTGATTTTTGTTATTAATTAAATCATTTTTTACGTGATTAAAATGTGAAAAAATCTTTTAAAATAAACTGTTTTCTGAATATATGTTACGGTTAATTTTGGATCGGTTAATTCTGGAAAACCGATTTTCAAAATTACCCGTAGCATATATCAAAGATAAAATTTAGTTTAAATATATATTAATTTGTAATTAATTTTTTAGGAAAAAAAAACTTTGCATTTTTATGACTTTTAATGCCATTAGACAATTAAACTTAAGTCCAGTTTCCCTATTTTCTGGGAATCAGAGGAAATTTACACTGTTCTTTTAGTGTCGGATGTTCGGCACATTTTCTGGACGAGCATGGCACCATTTGACATTGGGACTGAACAGACCGTGCAGAATTTTGATCACCTTACAGAAAATGTAGCCTTAAAATTAAAAAAAATCAAACCGACGGAAGTCATAAATCACCTTCAAAAATATTTTTTGAATGATGCATTTGTCAAAAAGTATCATATAATCCAAAAAGTTGAAGTACAGACGGAAGATTTGTTTGGCCAACGAATGTTTAAGTGCGTGATTTAATATAATTTAAAACATTTTGATCCGATTACGTTATAAGCTAGAATCGTTTAACCTTAAAAACAATTATTTACTGGTGATTACATAAAATTTTATTTGGTTTAATATTAAAAATTATTGTGGTCTGATCATTTTTTTTTTATTAAAAGTAAATAAATAATATTGACTTATTTTTATTTAGCATGAAAAAGGAAGCTAAAAATGATTTTGAACGAGATTATGCACAAGTTTTGTTTTTCTATATGTGCTTGTTCAGACGATTGATCGGACTTTTTGAGATGCCGTACAGCGGAATTGTTGAAAATGGAATGGTAGAAAAAATTTTTAAAATTATATAAAACCAAATATATGTGTCCGCGAAAATAAATAAAATATAAAAAAATAAACAAAAATGGAAAGTTTTTTCAAATTTTAATAGTAAAATTCGAATTTTACTGAGTTTAAAAAGAATTTTTTATTCAACTAATACTAACTCGCCGTATTATTTGTCAAATAATACTAGAATTATTCGAATAATCCTAAAATTCAAATAATACGCCGACATATGTATTTAAGGCTAAAATAATAATTTAATTTTAAAAATATTTAAATATTAGGAAGAAAGAGAAAAACTGAAAATTTTGACGACACAATTTGGCACGGAATTTGTAAATTACATAGTAAAAATAGAACCCCAATGGAAGAGCAAGGTGGGGGGAAATTAAAAACAAATTTATTAATTATTTAGTTTGATTTCATTTCAACTTAGATAACAGAAAAACTATTTAAAAATTATAAATGTAATGAATTTATTGATATTTTATTTAGTTTGATTTCATTTCAACATTAGAAAAAACGACAAACTATTAAAAAAAGAAATGTAACGAATTTATTAATATTTTATTTAGTTTGATTTCATTTCAACATTAGAAAAAACAGAAAAAACCATTGAATTTATGGATCTGGTAATATTCGGCATCGAAATAATCATTGGCCCACTTATTGGCCAACAAATTTTTGTGGAAAATGAAATTGGAGAATTTGGAAAGAATTCCTTTACAAAATTGGATGAAATTTCAAAACTCGATTTCGTGACACTTTTGTTGGCCAAAAATGAGGCAAACATTGTGCAACTTTGGTTTGAATCGGCGGAAACTGCCAAAGAGCAGCAATATTTTCGGGATCGGTTAATTTTGCCAATAATTTTTTTTAATTTAAAATTTAATTTTTAAACAGATTAAGCATTGCTCCACGAGTTCACAGTATAATAAACCATGCAATTCTTGTGCATCATGGAGGACACGAAAAAGTGAATTTGATTTTAAATGCCAATATGTACAAAGAAATCCTTGGAAATTTGAACGAATATTTAAAACTGAGCGTGGATGAACTGCTCGGAAAACAGGAACGCCCTTTATTTGTATGGAATTCATTAAAAAAGTTTATAGAAATTTGCATCAAACAATTGGAAGAGTTGCTTGGCCCGTGATGTGTACACATTTATTTATAAATTGTTGAAAAATTTGAATTTGTGCCTTGTTCTAACAAAAAATGTTTGTTTACTGTTGTGTCCTTGTGACACACAAATAGAATTTTACTTAGAGAACAAATACCAAATCAATGAATGGATAACTAACTAAATAGAAATGAACAAAATAGAAAAGGTCGGAGGTGGGGAATCCAAAATTGGGTGCAACAACAAGTCCGAACAGATCGCGAGTGAATGCCAGCGGTCAATGCGTGGGGGAAAAGGGGTGGGAAGGAACGGCGGGAAAATATGGCGCGAATAACAATTCGCTTCGATACCAATATTCCAAATCCCTATCCAACATCTCCCCCTTTAAATTTCAATGTCGGCCCGGCGAGAAGCGGTCCGGTGGTTTCCGTTGACGTTGAGGGCGCGGAGTGCGCGAAATCGGACTTGGCGCCCTCGGCGGCGGAGTGCGCGGAATCGGGATTGGCGCCCTCGGCGGCTGACCGTCTCGCTGAGCAACCTGTGGGCGCGGACTTCCATTTTGTGGCTGAACGCGCGGAGGGGATGGAGCGCGCGGGTTGTTGAACCCTGCGGCATTCTCTGTTGGGCAAGGGGTGAACGGACGCATTTGGTTACTGTGTCTCGTTACCGTAATTCCTAATGTTGGAAGCCTAACCTTCCAAACCAACCCCTTCCCGTCCACAATTTTTCCTTCCAGCCACGCTGGCCTTCCCATTCGTCCGTAGTTCAGCGTCAGAACCGGGCTGCCGACTTCGAAGTGACGGCCCACCGCGCCATGTCTTCGGTCGTACTGTTTTCGCATCTGCTCTCGGTATTGGTCGCGGTGCACCTCGACGTTCTTCTCCCGCGAAGGCTGCAGTCTTGACAGCGGCGTGCGCAGTTTTCGACCTAAGAAAAGTTCGGCGGGGGTCACGCCCTGCAACAGTTGACTTGGGGTAGTCCTGTATGCAAAAAGAAAAATAGAAATCCAGTCCTGCGCCGGGGACGAAGCGTTTTTCTTGGCTTGTCTTTTAAATGTGTCGACCATCCGCTCCGCTTGTCCATTGCAGTGAGGCTGGTATGGCGGAGAAAAGCTGTGCTTAATCCCATTTTGGTTGCAAAATTGTTGAAATTCATACGACGAAAATGGAGGACCGTTGTCACTTACAAGCTCCACTGGCGTACCATAGCGATGGAACACTCGACTTAGCGCGGTGATGGTGCTACGAGCAGTGGTGGAGGGCATTTCGGTGATTTCCGGCCATTTCGATAAAGCGTCGACGAGGATTAAGTATGTTCGGCCGTCTGTACAGGGACCTGCGAAATCAACGTGGATCCTACCGAAAATTTCGTTCGGCGTGGGCCATGGCCTCAACGGAGCTTTGGGCGGTAACTTCGCCGCGGACTGACACTCGGAACACTGCTTCACCATGTGTTCAATGTCGTGATCGATGCCTGGCCAATACACGTGGCTGCGCGCCAGCGCTTTCATTCGAACCACTCCGGGATGAGAAAAATGAACTGCGACCAACACACGTCGTCGCAGTTGTTGTGGAATGACCACTCGATTTCCTGTGAGTAGGGACCCCCCCACAGTGGTGAGCGTATTACGCTTTTGAAAAAATGGCATCAAATCATTCGCTGGACACTTGTCTGGCCAACCTGATCGAACGTACCCTACCACTTGCTGTAGTAGTTCGTCAGTGCCTGTGTGTTCGGACACCTCTTCAGAGCTGACCGGCAATGATTCCAGATTGGCCATGTAGACGTATTCGGTTACGTCATCGACATTGTAGTGCTCCTCGTCTACGTGCGTGTGAGCCACAATGTGATCTTCGTCTGAGCGGTGCGACGCCACGAGACGAGAGAGAACATCAGCCTGTCCGAAGTTCTCTGACTTAACATACTGAATTGTAAAGTCATAATTAGCCAATGTCAAGGCCCAACGTTGAAGACGGGCGGCTGTGTAAATTGGAATGCCCTTTTTACTCCCAAAAATGGCTAAAAGGGGTTTGTGGTCCGTCAGAAGGACAAATTTGCGCCCGTAGATCATTCGATGGAATTTTTGACATGCGAAGATCAGAGCCAACGCTTCTCGTTCGATCTGGGCGTAGTTGCGCTCGCTYRTGGTGAGCGTTCGACAGGCGTGCTCCACTACACGYTCGGAACCGTCYGGTCCTTTGTGACTGAGGGTTGCTCCGATGCCGTGTTGACTCGCATCCGCTGCAACCACTATCGGCCTTGTCGGATCATAATGCGTCAGTAGCAAATCGGACAGAAGGATCTGCTTTGCTTTGTCAAATGCACTTTGCTGTTCCTTTCCCCATGACCAGGGACTGTCCTTTTTAAGAAGGGAATCTAGTGGGGCCCGCAATTCRCTCATCTGTTTGATGAACCGTCCGTAGTAATTTATTGCGCCCAAGAATGACCGCAACGTGCTGACGTCGTGCGGAGGCGGCATCTCTCGGATGGCCGCTGACCTGTCCGGGTCCGGACGAATGCCTTGYGCAGARACMACGTGGCCCAAAAATTTTAAGTCTGTCCTCAAAAARTGACATTTTTCCAATTGGATGCGRAAMCCATAATCCTGAATTTTGGAAAATAATTTAAAAAGGATWGACATATGGTCCGCCAAATTTGCTGAAGCGATGATGATATCGTCCAGATATGCAAAAACGCCSGGCAAGCCAGCCGTCATTTGGTCCATCACCTTCTGGAAAATTGAAGGCGCGGACTTGACTCCGAACGGCAGTCTTTGATACTGAAAAAGACCCCGGTGAGTGTTAATCCCCACTAACGGCTTGGATTGCTCGTCCAACTCCAGTTGAAGATATGCGTCGCGCAAATCTAATTGGGAGAAAATTTYGGACCCGCGCAATGCGTGAAAAATGTCGCTGGTGTTGGGCAACGGGTGCCGGTTCAATTCTAACGCCTCGTTTAGCCCAGTGGTGAAATCGATGCAAACTCTGACTGCTCCCGATTTTTTACGCACTGCCAGCACCGGGGCTGCCCAGCGCGAAAAATCGACGGGACGGATTGCGCCRATCGTTTCCAGGCGCTCCAGTTCTCTGTCCACTTCATCTTRAACGCCGTGCGGCACCGGTCGTGCGCGGCAAAAAATTGGTCTTGCATTTTGCTTGAGGTGAAGCGTTGCCTGGGTTTTYGTGCACAGTCCCAATCCTGGCTCGAAAACCTGCGGGAATGCCCTTTTAATTTGACTAGCCAGATCCTGAGGGTCCTCCGTTGATTGAATTGCGAGCGCCGTCGGAGCCGACTGCRTTGACAGTGTAGTTGCGACGGGCTGCTGAGTTGCCTGTTCAAAGGGACAGATCCACTCCAGACCCATGATGCTCGGAGCATCTGTGTCTGCTACCCAACATTCCAATTGGAGATCGACCTTTCTGAACTGAACGTGGCAATTGAAACTKCCTAACAGTTGTAATTTGTGTCCGGAAAACGAGCCGACCCTTTTYCCAACCTTGTTGAGTTTTGGTTCACCCAAACTTATCCACAGCGGACGCTGGATGATGGTCAGATGTGAGCAGGAATCGGCGGCCAATTTTAGTGGGCGGCCATTGACGTGGAGCTGGATCCAAATCCACTCTCRGTTAGAGTAGGCCACACTGAATGTTGAGAAGACGGCGTGCGACTGCACCCGAGTCTCATGTCGCGATGATCGGCAAATCTGCTTGATGTGCCCGATCCTACCGCAGCCAAAGCACTGTACATTTGGTGGGTAGTTGCACCTCCGAGTTTCGTGTGCGTTACCACAACGCTCGCACTTCAGCCGTTGGCTGTTGTTGATCTCGTGCCTGTTTGCGGGGACAAATTCCCTTTTCTTATCCCACTTTTCACCAAAATTCCGCCCCAAACTTGGCCGGTCCGCACTTTTACCTTGATACCTCTTCTTTGGGCTTTCTTTCACCCGTTGAGGTCTAACCTGTATGGTGTGCACGGCAGGAGCGAGCGCGGCTGCTGAATTTTGCAGTGATTGGATGGCACGGCACTCTTCCAGAAGAGCTTCCAAGGTAACGGCCTTGGGCGGTGTYGCCTTCCGAGCCTTCTCCATTTGCCGAAGACATTCTTGGCGGAGATCTTTGTGCSCGTCGCTCAACCCTGTGACAAAAATTAAGCACTTAATCTCTTCTTTTGTAAGAGTCATGTCGGCACGCTCGCATCGGGCATTTACAATCGCCCCGAACTCCATTACRCTTTGTGTCGGGCCACWACACAATTGAAAAACCTCAAACCTTCGAACAAAGACGGATTTGGTGTCCCCAAAGAGCGACTTCAGCGCCGWAATCGTTGGCTGAAAGCCCAGTTCGGCGGGTTTTTGCGGACTGACTTGCTGTTCGTACCGCAAGTACTCTGTCGCTGAAAGTTTACCCAAAATTAAACGAACTTTCATGTCCTCGCCCATGGCTTTTCCATCCTTCTCCACAAATGATCCGAATCTGTCCCACCAGAGCGAGAACGTTTCGTCTGCCTCTGGGTCGTAGTTGAATTGTGGCACCTGTGAGTTAATTTGGGAAAAAAGGTCCGAATTATTTGCACTCGGTGCCACCGGCAGAACTTTTGCCAGTAAKTCTGCAAATTGTTTTTGCTGTGCTGCAAGAATCGCTTGCAACTGTTCACTTGTTGCCATTTTCAGGTGTGAGAGAACGAGGACAATGAATGTGATGAAAGAGAGCAAATTTCCAGAGGAGAATAGAAAGGACGCTCAACTTTCGGCTTTACTCGATTTTTAATCGATAACGTTCGTGCAAAACCGCAACCGTATGGAACCCAATTCTTGCTTTACTCTGGTAAACAGAGAAACAACCCTTGGCTTATGACAGATGGGGAGTATAACTTGTGTTATGGTTACGTGTAGGKGGCCTTGGGTGTCGCGTTTTGAGTTCACCACACGCTTTAGTTTATGCAACGGGCGTCGCCACTGTTGTGTCCTTGTGACACACAAATAGAATTTTACTTAGAGAACAAATACCAAATCAATGAATGGATAACTAACTAAATAGAAATGAACAAAATAGAAAAGGTCGGAGGTGGGGAATCCAAAATTGGGTGCAACAACAAGTCCGAACAGATCGCGAGTGAATGCCAGCGGTCAATGCGTGGGGGAAAAGGGGTGGGAAGGAACGGCGGGAAAATATGGCGCGAATAACAATTCGCTTCGATACCAATATTCCAAATCCCTATCCAACATTTACAATTTTAGGAGATCGATCACCGAAAAAAAGGATAAATTTATTAATTGAATCTCAATTCACTATTTGCTGATAGTTCAAAAAAAAAATTGAGTAAATATTTAAATAAGCTAGGAAATGCTAAATTAATCTATAAAAATAAAAGTAAAAATTAAATCGAATTGTAAATATAAATTCTTTTAATTTAATAAAATTAATGAAGCTATAAAAATTCAAAAAAATATATTACGATTTTACGCCCAAATAAATACAATCGAACATTCTGCTAACGTGGACGTGGAGGC
This sequence comes from Globodera ellingtonae, assembly GCA_001723225.1. Taxonomy (NCBI): domain Eukaryota; kingdom Metazoa; phylum Nematoda; class Chromadorea; order Rhabditida; family Heteroderidae; genus Globodera; species Globodera ellingtonae. Next base: position 22,445 of record MEIZ01000289.1, on the reverse strand, counting down.
GTGGGATACCACCCAAACGGACCGTGGCTCCCGGAAAGTGCGAAAAATGCAACACCAAAAATGTTTTGAAATTAAAAAAAATAATCTTTCTGGGATCTGTTTCGGCTTTTTATTATTTTTAAACAAATTTATCTAGCTCTGTTCTCTGGGTTTGAACAAAAAATTTTTATTATTGATGCATTGTTGAGATTTAAAAAAATAAACAAAGCGACAGCATGCGACGACCCAAAATTTTTGTCGCTTTTTCCATTGGCCTATAGAATTTTTTGAGAGGCAATTATGTGTGTACATAATAAAGTGCAATTATGTCGGAGGACATGCAACCAATTCACATCAACTGTATGCAATGCGATTCACTTCTTCCGCACACATTTTAGCGATAAATAATTATTTTTTTTCTGAAATTTAATATTCATTTATTTGCTTCCTTTTTATTTTTTCATTAGACCGGAATTAAAAATAATATTTCAAAAACAGGAAAATATATGGTGGAAAATAGAGTATTTCCGGATTTCCCAGTCCTGACTTGTCAAAGACCGGGCATAGGTAGCTTAAAAAAGATTAGGGCCAACAAAGTTACTAACAACTAAAAATGACAATTTTTTTGTCGTTTTCTGGCTATAACTTTTCTGAGTTTTGACCCCGATCAATTAGCCTTCTGTTTAACATAGCTTCTACTCATAGAAGCTTTCCTTTGGTATGATGTTCGATTAAAATTCCTGCCGTGCGTGATAGAGCCATCTTTAGGTGTGCATTTACATCCCTGTCCCCGGCGGGATGAGACCCGGGATCCCCGTTTTCGGGGATGGGCAAACCGGGGAACGGGGACGAGGATTAGAATGGCCGGGGATCCCCGGTTTTCCCCGTCCCCGCCCGGCGGCACCGTACTACAAACCGGTAAGTAGTAGTGATGCACGAGACCCAAAATTTACCGAGACTCGAGAGTCGAGACCGAGACCGAGATTTGACCCCGAGACTCGAGACCGAGACCCAAAAAAAAACCCGAGAAATTTCTCGAGTCGAGACTCGAGACCGGGACTTTTTTGAAAATTTTTTAATTTTTTGGTTCCAAAATTTGGAAAAATCAAAAATTTTTTGCAATTTTTATTAAAAGGTTTTGCAGGGGACCGGCGGTGCCGACAGGCGCCGCAGCGAACAAGAATTTATTTAGTTTAAATTTAGGAGTGTATTTTTGGGTTATTGGATTTTTTTAATTAAGAAAATTGGTCTGGAATAGAGTTTTTTGCGAATTCTGCTCTACTTTTACATGGGGGGGGGGGATGTCGGCGCTGCCGATAGGCGCCGCCGAAAAATTTTTGAATTTTTGACTCAATTTGTTAAGAGATTTGCAACTAAAAATTTTAAAAATGCGGTAATTTTTGTAAAAGGAGGGGTGTGCCTATAGGCGCCGCCGGGAAAAATGAAAGTCTTTTTGAATTCTGTTAAAAAAATATTGTTAAAAAATTTGCAAAAAAATTACATTTCATAAGGTTTTCTAAGTGATCTTTTGTAAGAACTAATTATTAAATTAAAAAAATAAAATTCTGGGAATAGAACCGCCGATGCATAAGTTACGATATAGAGTTTAACCACTGAGTCATAAGAGCATCCAACAGATGCGCTGTGCAAAGGATTTATTTAAAGGATTTTTAAATTTGATTTGTCATTATGTTTTTCAAATCTAAGCTTTGAATTCTAAACAAATTCTCTCCAAAAATGCCATCTTTAGGGGTGTAAAAAAGTCTCGATTTTCGAGACCAAGTACCCGAGACTCGAGACCGAGACCCAAAAAACCCGAGAAATTTCTCGAGTCGAGACCGAGACTCTCGTGCATCACTAGTAAGTAGCCTTATAACAGGGTACATTTCATTTCAGTGCCGTACACTTTAGTGCAACAAATTTTGAAATTTTAAACTCAGCCAAATCAAACAAACAAGATGCTATTCGAAACCGCTTGGCCTTTTCCTAAAGATCTTTCGAATGGCATCTTGTCGTATCGTATCGTATTTTCGCTAAAAATCACGCGTATCGTAATTTTGAGACCCCAGATTTGGGAGGGGGGTCGGCGGTGCCGATAGGCGCGCCGAGAAATTTTTGAATTTTAGACTCATTTGTGAAGAGATTTGCGACCAAAATTTTTAAAAATCCGGTCATTTCCTGAAGCTTTTTAGGAATGGGAGGGGTCGGCGGTGCTGATAGGCTCCGCCGAGAAAATTTTTAGGATTTTAACTCAATCTGTTAAATTACGAATTTTCATCTCAAATCTTTTATGCGATGTTTTTTTTATCCGTACGCTAGAAAAAATTCTTTTTCAAAATTTTGGGGGTTTGGTGTGAGGTGGTATTGTGGGGAGGTTGCCCGGTGCGGCGTGGTGGGGGGGGGGAGTCTGAGATATCCGCGGATATTAGGGTCATATCCGTCATCCGTCCGTATCCGTGACTATCCGAAAAACCAGATATATCCGCGGATATCCGGATGCCCGTGCCCATGCCTGGTTTTTTACTTTTAGAAACTATAATAATTTATACTGAATTGCTTTGATTTGAAATTTTTATCGCAAAAAAAGAATTTTGATTAAATAAATATTGGGTAAAAAAATTTAGACCAATTTACACCCCTAAAATTTGGTACTTTTTAGAAACTATTTAGGTCATTTTTTTAGAAACTATTTTGGACTTTTTAAGCAACTAAAACCCTACCTATTTAGCGATTTTTAGAAACTATAAATCCGGTCCCTATATATAACACACCCCTCCCCCATTTTTCGGTTTTTATTTTCTCTTCGCCAATTTTTATTTTCCAAAAATTTCACATTTTTGTTCTCCCTCTTCAATCCGGTCATAAATATTTTAGGTGAGAGAATGTGCGCTCATTACATAGACAGACAGACACTCGCATTCATTTTGTCCCCCACTTCAAACACATGCATTTATCGATTGACAAAAATGCCAATTTCAGCTTCGACATTTTATTTTTGGCAAACTAAAACCAATATTGCCGTCGGCAATTATTGCTTAACAAAATATTATGGCAATTATTGCTTAACAAAATATTATTAGGGCATAGTTTAATTTTGTCACTAAAATCTAAAAAATTAAAAACAAATTGTTTAAGATTTCAATGCCAGATTTAATTGAATTTAATGTTGGCGGACAAATTTTTGTGAGCACTTATGAAACAATTGGTTTCGACAAAAAATCACTGCTTTACGCTGTATGTTTAACATATAAAATTGTAATTTAACAAATTATTTTAGAAAAAATATTAAAAAAAATAATAAACATAACAGTTTTGATTTTGTTTATATTTTAGTGGTATTTGGAAAGGAAGGGTTCCGCTCATACGTTGCTTGACAAAAAAGGTAATTAAAAAAAGAATGAATGTAACTTTTTTTGTTTGTTGAAACTAATCAGAATAATTTTATCAATCTTTTAAAAATAGGTAATTTGTTTTAGGACGATTTTTCATCGATCGAGATCCCGCCAGTTTTTCAATTATACTCAACTATTTACGCCTTCACAGTGCTAAACAGCTTTGGGAAGTTTGCTTACCAAAGGATCCCGACAGGCTGGTTTATTCAAATTAAATGTAACAATTATTGTAATTTTAAAATGTCAAACTAATATTGTATTAATTAATTTAACTTTTTAATGCCCTAACTATAAGGCGCTGAAACCATGTATTTCTAAAAGCATTATCAGTGATGTAAAGCAGTCGTTATTGGATTTTCCCCCTCAATATCGGATATCGTAATTTATTATTTTTTTGTCAAAAATCCGATTATTTGAGCTCTCTTAAAAATCAATCCTATCCATTTTTTGCTTTTATTATGAAAAATTAAAATATATATATAGGTGTATATTTTTAGGAGTGCATTTTTGGAAAATTTAAAATACCCAACAGAAAAATTCTCTTTTTTATAAATTTTTTTAATCGATTGTTTAAAATTTCGTTAAAAAAATTTAAATTTATTGATTTCAAACTATGTATTGCACTTATCTTTCTCCAGGCTTGCTCTGTTGACTCAGGAAGCGGAGTTCTTTCGACTTCCGGCCCTCCGGGACCAAGCAGTAGCACTGCTGCACAAATGCACCGCGGCGGAGGAGGCCAACCAGCAGCAGCAGATGAGGGGAAGAACGGGCTGCTGGAAGAATGGAATGAATGGGCGAAATGAGGAGGAAGAAGAAGACGATGAGGAGGATGAACAAAGAAGAGAATGAGGATGAATGGAAGAATAATGAAGGGTGGGAAGAGGAAGAAGAGATGAGGGGATGAAGAAAGAAGAGAATGATATTTTGGAGTAGGGTTAAGACCCCGACCCCTCGGGGGCGGGAAAGTCGGGGGTTGGGGAGGCCGGGGTTGGCCATATCGGTGAGGCCGGGGTTGGCAATGTCGGGGGTCGGGGACGTCCCCATTTTGGGGCTCGGGGTCGGGGCTCAACCCTACTTTGGAGAGATGGAATTTGAATGAGAACAACAACATTGACCAAATTTTTTTTTTCATTTAAAATATAAAATCATAAAATTTCGAAATTTTAGCGGAATTTTTTAACAAACAAGGCTAGATACGGCTCCGGTCTCGGGTAAAACACAAAATTGACCTTTAAAATTGATTTTGAAAAATTTTTTTTGAGTGTACTTGGATTTTGTAAAGTTGGCCTGTTATGTACTTGGAAATCAAAACATGTTTGTACTTGGGAATTGTGTTTACCCGTGATCGGAATCCTGTCTTAATCGTATTGTGGAGACCGGATTTACAGTTTTTGTGGCATTTAACGGAAAAAATGGCCAAAAAACAAAGGGAAAAAACGGAATTTCCGTCCTTAACAGCATAAACCTTTCATTTTGGCATAAATATGAGTTGTTAAATCGGGGCTTCCACCAGAAATTTTCTGAAAAAAAGTGCACCCACGACAAAAAAAAAAGATTTGGGACAAAAAAAGTACATTAAATAAAACATCGTTAAATCTTCAAAAATTTTCCCGGCGGTGGACCATTCCCACTCCTAAAAAGCGACAACAAGTTACCGTATTTTTAAAATTGCGTTTGAAAAATTTCTTAAGAAAAATGCACCCCCCCCCTAAAATTCAAATTTTTTTATAGATTCCCACCCCCCCTAAAAATTATGAATTTTACAAAACAAAAGGTCCAATTTTTTGAGCAAATTGGATGTTAGCCATCACGGGATGGTTATCTATGGTCCTAGCGTCTACTTTTGCTTAGAAAAAATAGTAATTTACTACGAATTTCAAAGAAAAAGCACAAATTTTACGAATTTTCACAAAAAAAAAATACTTTTTTAAAATAATTCTCTATTTTTTGCTTGTGGCCCTTTTTAGGCCTATTTTAAGCTTCTGGGAGTTACCCCACATTTGCGGCGCAGACATTTGCGGCTCAGACTTTTGCGGTCCAGACATTTGCGGTCTGCTGGAAATCAGACATTTGCGGTCCGGCTTTTGCGGTCCGACATTTGCGGGCCAGACATTTGCGGCCAAAATTGTTAATGCGATTTTCAGACATTTGCGGGCCAGACTTTTGCGGCCGAATTATTAAAAATTTAATATTTATTCATTTTTTTATAAAATAGCAGACGGAAAGGCGGGCCTACTGAGACATCTCGCTGCTCTACAGTATTGTGGTGACCGACAGTTCTTGCCACGCCCCCACAATCCGCGTGCATAAAAACCCGCGATCCTCTCCTTTTGTGTTCACTTTTGGCATTCCCTCTATATTTTGTGTGATTTCCCTCCGCTCCCCAATTATCGATCCTGACCCCTTGTCTTCTTATTTATTTGGAAAAGTAAAGTTTATATTATCGGCGGACGGATTGAATTGGATAGCGGGCCCTTTTGCTTGGGAGTCTGACTTGGCCCCGCAAAGGCGCCCATTCCTTCTGGAGAGTATTATTGAAATCGCATCACGTGGCGCTCCCGTAGAAACGGCGTAAGTCCAGCCTTTTGGTTATCAGCCGAATCGCCAAACCAATTACCACAACGGGAAGCATAATTTTATTATTTTGCAAATTCACCAAAAATGTATCAGCCCTCATATTATCCATCAATCGATTCCCCCCATTTTAATCACGACCCTCGCCATGACAACTTGTATTCTCCTCAATTGGTACAAAATTGGAAGTATTTTGGATCACACGATTCGGAATTCTTACCACAACAAAGCGAAAGACCCCCAAATTTTTATTTCGTCCCCCCGAATATCAATCCTCCAAATCCGACCCAAAGAGCGAGAAAGAACCCGATTGGAAGTGCAACGGTGGATCTGCAAAGAACACCTCAGTTTGAAAAGGGACGAGAAAAAGGAAATTGGGTAGACCCGCACGGGATGCCACAACGAAGTTGGGATGGAAATGAGATCGGAAGGAACGCGGATCGGCACAGGTATTTCGATGCAGAATTGCCACCAAATTACCAAAAAGTTCGAAATCAAGTCGTTGACCRATACGGAAACGACGATGCAAACAAATACCTGGCTTATCTCGTTTGCTTGAATCAACCAATTACCCATTCCCAAAAWTTCGTTGAAAAGCCGAACAGCCAGGAGAAAGAATTTTCAAGCAGAGAGAGGAACGAAGATTGGCAGGAAGAAGAGGTGAATCGTCACCGATCACCTCATTACCAAAGAGAAGAAGAAAATCGATTCTACCAATACCCGGAGAGCGCTCGTTATGAACGCTCAGAGAAGAACAGTCATGTTCACGCCAAAAATTCATCCCCACAAAATGAYCAACAGTCGATAATTCGCCCCCATACAACAAATTCTTCTGTCTTCCAAAGCCCAAGGGTATTGGAAATCGAAAAAGACCCGAATCCGGTAAWCACAGTCCGCATGGCCAGTTTCGGAGTTATTCCTCAKCCGAAATTCGAGTTGACGGGAAAATTAGGGCAGCATTCAATTTCGGTGGGGAAAAAGGACACCGGTGAAACGGGAAAGGCAGAGCCACAAGGCGATGAAGCAACCGTGGATTTCGTCTTTACCGGAACGGAAAAACAAGAGGCCGAAATTGAGACCGTTCTGACTGTCCCGGAAAAGAAACTTTTGAGGGAACATCTGGAAATAAAGATTGATCGGAAAACGGCAGACAGTTTTGAAAACAAAGAACTTTCGAAAATTCGGGAGCGAATGGATAGGGCATATTCGCCTATTCCAAAACCCAAACCCATTCCACTGAACTCAATAAAGTTCCATCGTCCACCTTGTCGCCATCAGCCCATTCCATTAAAGTTGATCAAAATTCCACAACATTTCCACTTATACCCCAAATTTTCCGAAAAATTCGGCGCAACTTTTCCTAATCAAGGCAACAAAGTTCGGAAAAGACCGCCAAAACTCGGACCAAAAGTCAAATCAACCATCTACCCGTCCCCAAAGAAAAACCCAACAAATTTTTATATTATCGGCGGACGGATTGAATTGGATAGCGGGCCCTTTTGCTTGGGAGTCTGACTTGGCCCCGCAAAGGCGCCCATTCCTTCTGGAGAGNTTATATTATCGGCGGACGGATTGAATTGGATAGCGGGCCCTTTTGCTTGGGAGTCTGACTTGGCCCCGCAAAGGCGCCCATTCCTTCTGGAGAGTTTTATTGAAATCGCATCACGGTATCGTCTCGCAGAAACGGGAATTCAAGCTTGATATTATTTACATCTAGTTCATGGAGGGGTTGGGCCCTTTGAACTCACCGCCCAAAAGCGAGCGGTTAATTCAGTCTCAAACAAATCGCGCAGGTACGGCGCGGCCAAAAAAGGGCGCGGGTCGTTTTTGATCGTGCCGCCCCAAGCCAAAACCATCCGGGTACCCGCGCCCTTTGATCGTGCCGCCCAGGGCTTATTGAGGGGTGGGTTTTAAAAAAGCGCGGACGATATTTACTTAAATAATCAAAACCAATTGGGCCCATTGCCAAATTCAACTTCCCTCCCCCGCCCCTCAAGGTCATTAGGGCACCTGTCAATCAAAACTTTTTCCGCGCACCAAAATTCCCTCTCACCTGYCAATCAAACTTCCGCCGCCCAAATTTTGCAACAAAAACATTCGGCAAATCGATTTCACTTTAGTGACATTTTTAAATAGGGCATAATATGATAGTACATTTCGTTAATTTCTTCAATATTTTTTCCACCTGTTATTACCACTTTGCCCGTCCAAAAAAATTAAGGCAGTCAATCTTTTTCCTCTTTTGTAGTTTAGACCACAAAAAATTTCAGGCTCATAAAAACTATTTTTAGAACGAATTTTTCGAAATTCATTTAGATCAATTTCTCGCCCAAAATTAAAAGAGACAAATTTTCTTATCGCTTTTTCGCAATCTTCCAAATTTTTGGTGCCCAAACAAATTATTTTTCCAGACTCCCATAATAAAGCAGTGGATTTTATAGGATTTTCAGATTTCAAAATTGCAGCTTTAAATTTTCGGGGATTATACTTAAATTTGCAATCATTAATCGATAATGAAGAGAGGTCAATTTCAACTCCCAAATTGGCGACAGCAACGAGATTGACAATCATTGGTTTTTGCATTTTTGATACAATGTACCAAATATTCAATCGATTTTAGTCCTTTATATAGGCAAAAATATTTCAAGGATGCATTATTATTTGACTAAAGATAAAAAAAAAATAGGTCAAGAAACAAATGATTTTCGGATTTTATAAATTTACAGATTTTAAAATCGCAGCTTTAAAGTTTTGTGGATCATATTTAAATTTGCRATCATTACTCGAGATTGAAGAGAAATCAATCTCAGCTCCCAAATTAGCGACAGCAACGATATTGACAATGATAGGTTTTTGCATTTTAATACTTTTGAAATTCATTACTACCYAAAATTAAAAAAAGYAACAACATTTTCAATTAAATGCCCCGTGTAAAATAGAGCTCCCCCACCCTCAAGGTCATTTCGTCACCGGTCGATTGGTCATTTATCACCTGTCAACCAAATTAAAAATTTTGGTGTTTGATGCTGAAGTGAAAAGAGGTRAACAAAAATAGGTGAAAAGAGGTGAACACAAAATAGGTGAAAAGAGGTGAAATCGGGTGAAATTTCACCTAAAAGTATATAGAGCACGTGTTTTATGGAGGTAGTATGCATAAAAAATTTCAGACTTAAACACAGAAGAGATTTTGTGTTGGTTAACCAAAACAAAAGCCTACAAAACCCATCAGGTTTATCTCGTCACCTGCCAATAACCCTCCACTCCCGCTCAACTTTAGAATTTCAGTCAACACAAATTGAATTAAGCCACAGAAAATTTGCAATTTTATGAGAACTCTCGCAACAATTTAAGACGGCCAAAACAAAAACATTTGAACTTCGCCACACCAAAACCAACACATATTGCCGAAAACTAATCGATTTCCCCCGCCTCTCAAACACATTTCATCAACTGTCAATCATAAATGTTTTTCCGCGCAAAAAACATTTGGTAACAAGTTTTCAACCATCGGACTTGGTATACGAATTATAAGGAGGGTGACAAATATGAGAAGAATCTTAAAACACGGTGTATTAAGGGCAGGAACATCGGCAAGAGAATGTGAGAAAAGGTCTGAATTTTAAAAATTATTATCAGAATTATAGTATGAGAATATTAAGGAAAAAGGTGAACCATATGAAACCTATAAAAGCAAATTCAAATAGCAAAACCTGAAGAAATGTATCAATTTAGTCATCAAGTAAGCGATAATACAGCATTTCTGAAAAAGCTAGCTTCCAACAGTTCAGACCGTAAGAAGAATCAATTAATCGAATCTGCAACTACCGATCAAGTTTTAGCAATCGTTGAAATTTGTGTAAACATTTTGAGTTTTAATTTCAAACTTAATAAAGGCCAAAAACAAAAACTTATCCAGTACGCAGATTTTTACCGGTCTATTGCCAGATCACGTTCAGAAAAAACAGCAAGAAAGGCGATACAGCAGGGAAGCGGAATAGCATTAGGAGCGATATTAGTCCCGGTTTTAAGTGCTCTAGCTCAACATTTGTTAGAAAAAATCATATCATGAAGTTTGCAAAGAAAATGACAATGGTTCCGGAGGCGGAATACCATGCATTATTAAATTCGCTCAGGGGCGGAGATTATTTGCAAAATGAAAAGGCCGTGTTGGATGCAAAGATTATGCAAAATTTAGAAGATCCGACAATAAGTGGAGATCTTAAAGCGAGTAGACATAGTTGGCTTTATAAGGAGCGAAGAATGATAAAAAGAATGGTTGATAATAGACCGCAAAGAGTTGTGATTGTTAACCAAAATGCGGCACCTAATGTTGCACCATATTTGGGGGTTAGTCAGCCGAATAGCCAGGCAACCGAGGAGCCAAGAAAATTCATAGTGCCTACAAAAAGGCTCAGAAGGGAAGAAAACGAAAGTGAAGAAGTTAATAAAAACTTGAGAGATGAAAATACGAGGGAGGTGATCCAATCTTCATTAATTGAAGAGGAAGTTCCACTCGAATTACACTCCCCAGTTTCTTCAGAAACATCATCAATTTTTAAAACACCAGAAAAATTGCGCAGTACTACGATCATTCACCCAAGCTTTTTGGGGGATCTTTTTAATTATGTATCTAAAAACAAGGATACATTTAAAATAACGGCAATGGGGAAAGTTCACTCTAATAAAAATCTGCCAATTGATGATAGTAATTATAAGAACGTCTTGAGATATCTCGCTGGAGAAGAGGGCGACACACCCAGGGGAGCGAAATTTCTAAAAGATCGGCTCTTAAAAGATGCGACAATACGAAAAATGGTTGACAGGTCAAAAGCCATGTGGGGAAAAGGTAAAAAACTTTGTATTAAAGACAGCCCTATTAAAACTACCGGAACATTGCAGCAGAAGAAAAAACCATTTAAGCCAACATTATGGGCAAGGCTATAGATAAGATGTTTTAAAAAAGTTTAATATAATTTTGAATCTCCAACTTATAGCAGTTGCAAGGACTTTTAATTAGAGAAATTATAAACCCTGGAGTATAAAAAAGGAAAAGACAATCTCGCTAGGCGGGAAGGATATTTTGATAGCGTTAATTTAATTAAAGATTCCGATTTTATGCGAATTAATTTAATTCATTTTCAATTTGCAATAAAATTGGGTCTGGGGCGTGATTGTGGTTTCGCGTAAGAATAAATTTCTCATCCCCCTCGAACCCCCACCCCTCACAACCATATCTAAACCATTCACACTTCCACCATGTCTTGAATTTTGTTGACTTATGTTTATAATATCGATAACCATCGCAAAATTTCCCCTTTCCATCTTTTATTGTGTTTAATTTTGACATTTTTTTTTTATTTTGCATATTACCCTCTAAAACMCATGCCCTATATACTTTTAGGTGAATTTTCACCAGATTCACCTTTGTCGCCTATTTGAATTTCACCTTTATACCATTTGAGTTTCATCCTTTTGTGTTTCACACTCATAACATTTTTGATATAACTAACGCTGGCCATACACGTAAGGTAACCTATAGGAAGTATTTATTAGATGGGCAAGGAAAGGGTATTATTAAAGTCCCATACCGATGTTCGGATCCCGTTAGCTGATTCCAAACATTAGGCTGGACTAGGGATATGTCGAGTTTAATGCCACCCCATGCATCATGTTTTTAATTCTGTCCTCGACTAGGGGCATCAATGAAGTTGCTTCAAAGTATCAGACACGCTCCAAACCAATACGTGGTTTTTATCTCCTGCCGGCAATCTTCTTGGACTACTCGATTTACCACCAACCCTTCAAACTCTTTCTGCCCCCATTTTTTTTGCAGATTCACAAAGTTGTTTATTCTTTCTTTCTGGTTTTATTAAATCCATATTTATTTATTTTAATTTTATAGCCATTTCTTTATAGCATTTTTGTACGCCACAAATGATAAATTATTAAGATACAAAGTTTTTTACCTTTTCCCCACATGGCTTTTGACCTGTCAACCATTTCTCGTATTGTCGCATCTTTTAAGAGCCGATCTTTTAGAAATTTCGCTCCCCTGGGTGTGTCGCCCTCTTCTCCAGCGAGATATCTCAAGACGTTCTTATAATTACTATCATCAATTGCCAGATTTTTATTAGAGTGAACTTTCCCCATTGCCGTTATTTTAAATGTATCCTTGTTTTTAGGCACATAATTAAAAAGATCCCCCAAAAAGCTTGGGTGAATGATCGTAATACTGCGCAATTTTTCTGGTGTTTTAAAAATTGATGATGTTTCTGAAGAAACTGGGGAGTGTAATTCGAGTGGAACTTCCTCTTCAATTAATGAAGATTGGATCACCTCCCTCGTATTTTCATCTCTCAAGTTTTTATTAACTTCTTCACTTTCGTTTTCTTCCCTTCTGAGCCTTTTTGTAGGCACTATGAATTTTCTTGGCTCCTCGGTTGCCTGGCTATTCGGCTGACTAACCCCCAAATATGGTGCAACATTAGGTGCCGCA